>APFE030612699.1:312055-395975 GCA_000404065.3 Pinus taeda | reverse complement strand
TTGGCAAAAGATGTGGAGTTCAAGTGGACCAACGATTGTCAGAAGAGCCTAGATGAGTTAAAGGACAAGTTGGTGTCAGCACCAATCTTGAGAGGTCCAAAATGGGCCCTACCTTTCCACATCCACACTGATGCCTCAAACAAAGCCATAGGGGCAGCTTTAGGACAAATTGAGGAAAAACTTCCATATGCCATCTACTTTGTTAGCAAGAACTTGTCCAAAGCTGAACTGAATTACACTGTAACCGAGAAAGAGTTCCTAGTTGTAGTCCATGCACTAAACAAGTTCCGTCATTACATTACCGGATACCAAACATTTGTACATACTGACCATGCTGCTATTAGATATTTGATGAATAAACCAAATGTAAATGCTCGTATTATTAGATGGTTACTTTTATTGCAGTAGTTTGATTTAACCATTGTTGATAAACTAGGAAGAGAAAATGTTGTTGCTGATTTTTTATCTAGATTGGATTTGTCTGCAGATGAAGATGGGACGGTGGATGACCAGATGCTTGATGAGCATCTGTTTTCTATTTCAGTACTATCCCCATGGTTTGCTGATATAGCAAACTATCTTCTTTCAGCTCAGTTCCCTCCGCACCTCTCTTCAAAAGAGAAGAGAAAAATCATCAGAAAAAGTGCTTCATTCACTTGGATCGGGGGCAACCTGTTCAAGCTTGGCCCCGATCAGATCTTAAGGCGTTGTGTAAGGGAAGAGGAAGTCTTTGACATCCTCCTTACCTGTCATGATGGGCCTTGTGGAGGACATTTTGCAGCAAAGAGAACTGCATTCAAGATCCTGCAGGTAGGATACTATTGGCCCACACTTCATCAAGATGTCAGAAGATATGTCAGCCAGTGTGACCAATGCCAACGAATGGGGAAACCAACCCAAAAGGATGAAATTCCTCTCCAACCTCAAGTGACTCTTGAGCCATTTGAGAAGTGGGGCATGGACTTTGTGGGTCCAATCAATCCCTCTTCGAGGTAGAGATCCTACATCATTGTGTGTACTGACTACTTGACAAAGTGGGCAGAGACTAAGGCCATCAAAGCAGCAACAGAAGAGAAGGTGGTTGAGTTCCTAAGAGAGAACATCTTCTACAAGTTTGGCTACCCAAGAGAGCTGGTGACCGATCAGGGGAGCCAGTTCACATCCCGCTTGATTGAAGATCTTCTAGCTCATCACAAGATCAAGCACGGGACTTCCACCCCCTATCACCCTCAAGCAAATGGGCAGGTGGAAGTCACCAATAGAGCACTAGAAGGGATCTTGACCAAAGTGGTGAGCAGCAGCAGAAAAGACTGGGTAGATTGCCTAGTTGAAGCCACATGGGCTTACAACACCACTTGGAAGACCACCACCGGCTTCACACCTTATGAGCTGGTCTATGGGAAGAAAGCTTTGCTGTCCATTGAGTTTGAGTATAACACTTTGAGGATGGCAGCTCAGCTGGACCTAGATCTCAGCCATGCACATCAAGAAAGGTTACTGCAGCTAGATGGACTGGATGAGCACCGCATGCAGGCCCTCCTGCACTCAGAAGTGGTTCAACTTCAGAGGAAGGTGTGGCATGACCAACATCTCCATGACAAACAATTTCAGCTGGGAGATTGGGCCTTGTTGTATGACTCCAGATTCAAAGATTTCAAGGGGAAGTTGAGAACTAGATGGCTAGGCCCATATGTCGTGGAACAGTTCCATGACAATGGATCTGTCCTCCTTCGAACCATTGATGAGGAAGCCATTCCCATGCTTATCAATGGGCACCGATTGAAGATCTATATAAGACCTCTCTCAAGGCAAGAATTTATCAGCACTATGGAGAAATCTGTTTTGGTCGTAGAGAAGGGTTTTGCCTCCACTTTGGGCACACCCTAAAAGAAAAAATAAAAAAAAAAAGAGAAATAAACATCCTTGGGTGAAAACCTCTCTGAGGCACCCAAGGCAGGCAGTAGAAGTGAAAACCTCTTTGAGGCGCTCCTATTGCCTTTCAAAAAAAAGGGAGAGAAATAAAAAAGATCCTTGAGCGAAAACCTGTTTGAGGCACTCAAGGCAGGTAGCAAGGGTGAAAACCTCTTTGAGGCACCCCTGCTATCCCTCAAAAAAAAAAAAAAGAGAAAAAAAAAACAATAAGCACCATAAAAGTTTGCATGCAGCTGTTCTATGTAGAGAAGAAGCCTCTCCACTCCATGTCGGGGGCCTTCATCATGATTGTCAAAGGATGTCATCAATGCCTCCTCCAAGGACAACAATGTTTTTAAGGTATGTGCAATTTTTTTGTGTTTTGGATCTTCTACAGGAAGACACAGTCTTCTACAGGAACAGACGGTCTTCCTACAGGAAGGCATTGATCTTCTACAGGAAAGTCCCGAAACTCTACAGGAAGCTCTGTGTCCTACAGGAAAGTCCCGAAACTCTATAGGAAACTTCCTGTAGAAGGTTGTGATGACCGAAATAAGTTTCAATTGAAGATCTAGCGACTGAGGAATGGTTTGAATGCATGCATGCCACTGATGGCACCTCTGACATCGCATATCATCCACACCTCCTCGTCGCCAATGCAAACCAAGATACCTACAGCAGCACAACAAGAAATCAGTGCTCACGGAGAAACAATTGTCAAAGGAAAATCAAACGCTGAGAGCCATACCACATCCACGCTATGCATCAGAAGCGCTCGGATCGTGAAAGGAGAGCCAGGGCTGCCAGCATGCAGCATGCACACAAGAAGGAAAGACTGTGACAAGACCCCTCGGGGGGATCCTGCAACAGTCCAACCTGCTCGAGTGAAGACCGTCCACAGCACCGCCATTTGAGAAGAAACAAGGGTGCATCAACGAGAGCCATTCACTCCATCGCCAGCATCCTGTAACACGTCCTGAAACCGCAAGTCTACAGGAACGTGCGGCCACACGCAGCAGGGCGATCCATCGTTCAAAGGCTGGAAATCATTTGCAGACGCGCGCAGGTAAGTGCTCGAATCCTTCTCTCCATCAAACTGCATGATTACTGCTTTGATTTGCTTTGCATGGCGTAAAGGTGAATGATTGAGCGGCCGTAAGACCAGTAACTAGCCACGTCGGTTAGTGAAGGGATGGTTAGAGGATGAGGTGGCAGCCACGACAGGAGAAACAACAGCCCACACGTGAGGATCAGTCCCGTCAACCGTGCAGCAGAGCTTAACCGAAAAGGGCGGCGGCGGATCTGTGGGAATGAATGCAGCGGTAAGGGGAGGTGCAGGTAAATGATGAGTGACATCATCCAACGGTCCGGTGAGGACAGCTCACCCCCGCACCACGAGCTGTGCCGATTCAAAATCTAATCGGCTCGTTTAAATAAATATCTCCGTCAACCTCACTTCACAACTCAGTTAGCTCTTCTGCTTGCCTCTGCATGTCGATACGCTGAGCTCTCGGCTACCTGGAACTCTGGTAATGCACCTCTAGACCGTTGGCCAACCATCGCTCTCTCCGAAGCCTGTGCACTGTCTACAGGAGCAGTTTCTACAAGAACGCAGTCTCTACAGGAAGGTGAAGTATTCACGTAAAAAGGTGGCGGACAAGAGGTAACCCTGAAACTCCTTCCGCAATTGGTTTTCAAAGGTGGCAAGGTCATTTCTCACAGTCGGGTCATAAAAAATTTTGAGTGTTGTGCCTATACTATCGCTCCTACAGGGTAGTGGTATAATTCGACTGTAGTTTGTTTGCATACTCTGTCTATAAGACTGAATTCCCATTACATTCACCTCCTGTGGCCCAAACCACCGTGTTCATCATGCCTGTTGGGTTTATCAGACGAGAGCCCACTGATTCAGCCATATTGAGGGAAAATCAGGCAGTGGTTGACATTTTTACGCAGGCACAGTGGATGCCTTTCTGTGATAAGTTGCAGGGATATGACGAGGAAGTGGCCGAGGAATTCTTGCGGGGCCTGAAGCAAAAATCCGACGTGCTGGCCACAGTCAAATTCAGAGGCCTGAGCCTCAAGGTAACACCACAGTTTATCAGCAGAATCACTGAGCTTCCCATGGGTCTTCTGCAGAATAAAGATGAACGGAAACAAAACCAACAAGCAAAGAAGGAATTCTTTCCACCCAACGAAGAATTCTCTGAGGACAAGAATGGGGTACGCAGGGTCAGTTTAACACCACCTTGGAACGAGGTCAGCCTGCAAATTATGAGGTATATCGCCTGTGAGGATCGTCACAGCATTGTGTATGCATATCATTTCAGACTGCTCACTGAATTACGATACCAGGTCAATCTTCCTGTAGAGCAGAAATTAGGCCTTCCTTATTTCCTGTTGCAATCGTTGATGGAATGCGCAACTAAGCTGAAGGATGGCGTTCCAGAGCAGGTGGCACACCACAGGCTGATCAAATTGCTGGTAGAGGATGCACTGCATTCCTACAAGGTCCCCCTCTCGTGGGAATCCTTCCAGAATTTAACACGTGAAGGGGATGTAAAAACGTTGCTGGAAGAAACAGGGACGTCCAGTGGCGAAGAGCAAGAAGCAGTAGCCAAAGAGAAGAAGAAAGCTCGCTCAAGTGCCCCGGCTACCGTGCAGAAGCAGTAGCATAAAGAAAAAGGTGCTAAAGAAAAAGCTGACTCCCTCACCCTGTCAGCAAGGGAATTGCAGTCAAAAAGCAGAAGGGACAAAGTTGGAGCAGGCCATGTCAGCCCAATTACGTCTCCAGCACCCGCAAGCAAACAAAAAGAGAAGACCCCGGCAACAAAATAAGTAAAAAGCAAGACACCTGTCACTACAGGAAAAGTAAAACAGGCTTCTACAGGAAGCCCGAAGACGGCTTCTACAGGAAGCCCGAGGACAGCTTCTACAGGAAGCCATGCTAAGACAAAATTAAAGGAGAAGAGGGCGGACGTTCTGGCTAGGGAGGCAGCGACTGTATTAGCTGGCCTCAGTACGCCACCTGGGCAAAGAGGAAAGAGGAAGAGAGACCCTCCTCTCTACTTCAAATGCCGGAGAAGTACGAGGATAAAAACCGGGAAACCACAGGCACCATTCAGCAGCCCAATTGTCATCAAGGACACCCCTGCTTCTCCCAAAGAACAATCCCCTGCTTCTCCCAAAGCACAGTCACCCAATTCTCCCAAAGCACAGTCACCCGTTTCTCCCAAAGATCAATCACCTGCTTCTTCCAACGAGAAATCACCCTCAAAAATTACAGTCACCTATGAAAAGGGGAGTCCGAGGAAGAATACGTGGCAAGAAAGGGTAGACCTGTTGGACGAGAAAACCCGGCTACAGCAAGCTGAGAAGGTCCTACAGGATACTTTGACTCGGCTATAGGAAACAGAGCAGAGAGAAAAGGAGGGGCCCTCGTCACCAAAGGAGGATGAGCTGGAACCTCCCAGAGAGGAAGAAAAAGAGCACATCCCTGAACCTACCCCTTCACCCAATTTGAATTCCTATTACAACTTCTTGGAGGCGGGAAAGATCATCCCGCAAAAATTTACTATACCTTTATTTGTTGCATTAGAGGAAGAGAAGGTCTGTTCTCACACATGGATGTAGATCACCAAATCAAAGGGCATAGCCGACATAGGACCTCTGCAAGACCAGCTCAAGGAGGTTAGGAGCGAATTTGCCATGGCCAAACATTTGGCTAGTTGCAAACAAGCGTTCCTATAGGAAGAAAATCAGAGGTTGAGTTTGTAGCTGAAAGAACTACAGGCAGGAGCATCGACATCCTCCAAGGTCGTCATGCAAGAGCCACTGAGCACAAAGGAGGTGACCTCCAGCTTTGAAGAGACCATAGCGCGTCTACAGGGAGAACAGCAGCAAACTAAGGTCGAAGTGCAAGCACTCAAGGAGCAGTTGCAGCAAAAGGAAACACAGTTGGCTTGCATGGCCAGCTGGGCCATAGAAGCAATTCAATGCAGATCACCTCCGAGATCCTATGGGTTGTTTTTAAAGGATCAATGGCTGCAATACCAAATAAACACCTTGGCACAGAGAGGTATGTCAATTCAAAGCCCGCACCAATTTTCTGAGTTATGCAGTACTAGTTCACCAGAATACAAAGCCAAATTGGCAGAGTTCTACCTTCACAACTTGGCCCTACCTAATGAGGTCTCATGGGATCCCAACATTTCCTTGGGTGACATGCAATTGATGGCGTTGGCCTCATGGTTAAACCATGAGGACCAAAGAGCAAACGAAGCAAAATCGGTCATGAACCGAGAAGTGAAGGAGCCACTGCTAATTAGGCCAGAAATAGAAGACCCGGTGACCCTCATCTCGACACATAAACAATGGCTACAAACCCCACAGCTTCTCTAAGGTGGATGGACAAACAGGGCCAAGCTATTGCCCACTTGAGGATATGGAAAGGCTGTTGGGGGAAAATGCTGCTCATGCTTGTCAACGTAGATGGAATACCCTGGGCCACAGCTTACAAATCCGAGAATACGATACACCCATCCAGATGAGGGAAGCTTTGGCAACGGTTGCCCTTTACAAAAAATCCGTTCAAAGCCTCCAAGCCAACTGGATTGGCCTTAAACTCAGCCCACCACTACTGCTGGGTCTAACTGAAGGAAATTCAAAAGAAAATGATGGTCAACAATGGGCAGAGGTAGATAGAACAACAGGATTTCACACCCGCAGGGAGGATACTACCACTGAGCCTCGGGATGCCGGCGAAGCAGTGAGAGCAATGAAGGATGAGGACTTGGATTGAGTTGCTCAAGGATGAGCAAATGGTTCAGCTGGGGGGTGATGATGAGCCCCAATTTTGGTACAATTTGGGCTCATTTTGGCCTATTTTACTTGCTCAAACCATTCATCTTTATTTGCTTATGCATGCATTTCTTAGTTTATTCATGTTGTTTGTAGGAGGAAGGTTAGAAACTTTATCTACGTGACTAATGCATTGTGATTCCAGGTTTTGGCATTAAAAAGGGAGCAAGAGACAATGAAAAAGGAACAAGGAGACAATAAGGTGGCATTGCTGATCTTGTGGAGGGATGTCCACAGTCTTGGGACATTCCTCGTGATTCCCACCAAGAACTCTGAGCTCCAATCCATCTCCCCTCCGAGCTCAAGAAGCGGCCAGTTGTCCTACATGAACAGCAGTCATAAACTGTTCTACGAGAGCAGTAGTTATGACTGCCCTACAGGATCCGCAGTCAAACTCTAGTTGGACAGCCGAGCCCCTAAAATCAAGGGCACTCGGTGGCTCATCGTTTTTTGTATAAATGTGAAGGCCTTAGCCTTAGATGGGTTGAAACTCTTGCATTATCATTGTAATTTCGGAGCACAGTTCTCTTTTGTTCCTTTTTGTAAGCCAATTCGGCATGACACCAGTTTTATGAATAAAGAAGGCAGTTTGTGATCTATTTTTGAGTTTTTAGGGGACTATAGCTCTCAGGTTAGGGCCCAACCTGAGAGCCATAGATCCCCTCTGTTGTAGTGTTGTTTCCATTTCATTTCTAGCACTTTAAGTTTCGTTTACACATGCAATTCGAATGACAGTTTGATGATTTGATTTTCTTAAGAGTAGGATAGATTTTGCTTATGGTACAACTGATTCCACTTTCTTAGTGTAGCAGAGGATATATAACATCCATTGGAGCTCCAGCAAAAACGGTTGTTAAGGCTCACTGCCATCTCTCTTGAAGATTGGGGTGCAGTCCATAACTAGCCACCAAAAACATGCATTGCTTACTTGATGATTGCTGCAATACAGTCTTGGTCTTGATTAGATGCTTCCTTGTCAGTCACACCTGCACACACACTTTCATCACAGCCTCATACACACTTCTCCTCGCATTTTGGATTGCTGTTCATTGAATTCTCGGCATAAGTAATTCAGGTTGATGTATTTTCGGTTTGGTGACATTCACAATCATTTGTTTCATTTACACTCCTCTCTTTCCCGGTCCATAACCATTACCCCCATCTTGATCATGCATGCAACCACATCCCCTCGACCCTCACTTCGTTCGGTCCTCTCCTAAAGTCTCTCATTCCTCATGTAGTTTCATTCCTTGACCTTTCATCGACATCACTTCAACATACTCCCTACACCCGTTTCCCATCTCATCCTTCCACTTCTGAGCCATCACCAGCCTGATCCCTACCTTACATATCTCTTCTTATCATTCCATCACTCCTCCATCACTTCAATCCTTCATGGTAGATCATCTTGTAGCAGTTGAGAGACATCCTGTAGAAAACCCTGAGTATCCTGTAGGCTCCCCTGCAGACATCCTGTAGGAGGTCATTCACGCGGTTGCCGAGCTTCTGAATGTGGAAAACCTCTGTGGATGGATGCCAAGGGTCCATAAGGACCTCACCTAGCCTCCCCAACCTGTCCCACGCTTTCCTTCCTTCTCCATTCAATCTGCACAACCAAACCCTAATAAGCACAAAATCACAATCATTCCACCTACTTAATGAAAAGTACAAAAACATGTCTCTTATAATGCAAGTAGTTTAGATCCATGCATTTCCACTTATTAGATGTAGTAGCAGCATTGGTAGAAGTTTTACTCATCTTCATTGCATTATAAAGGTTAGACTAGTTAAATTAGGGTTTCCTAGGTTTACATGCTTTGATTTACTTTTAGTTCATTTTCGTCAAGTAGACTAGTCTTCTTTGAGCTAGCTTTCATCCATCATTAATAGAGCTTCTTCTGTGAGCCATAGAAGTTGGCTTGAGCCCTAGCGGACTTGTGCCAGCTGATCAAGTGACAGTTGCAACAAGAGCTAGTACTTGTGCATATAGCACCGTCGCTTCCAAGTTTGTACGAACAACCGGGTTGATAAAATGAGAGACAGGAAGCCCCAGGAGTTGTAGCATTATTGCTACAATACTGGAGCTCACCATATACTCTGAAGGAGCCATTCTTGTGGTAAAAAGCATAATGACATATACGAAATGGTCATCTACCACTACAAATGGAAATAAATGCATATCAAGGAGATTATCCTCTATGTTGGTTGGTTCTTCCCCTATTTCCAATCTTGACAAATGGTCTGTTCTTGCATTCAGTCTCCATGGTTTAACAATGATCTCAAAGTCATATTCCTGGAATAACAGTAACCATTTGTAAATCTTTTCTCCTAAGATAGGCTTATTAATCAAATAATCCAGTGCAGAATGATTTGTAAACAATTTAAAGTGTAACCCCAACAAATAGTGTCTAAACTTCTGCAAACCATAGGGCCATGGCCAGTCCTTCCCTTTTTGTAGTGGTGTAATCATTTTATGTTTTAGATAACTTTCTACTTGCAAGAGATATAGGATGATCAATCTCTCTTGCGCCAAAGTGTGCCAATACTATTCCAAAATCTATACAACAGGCATCCACATGGACATGGAATTCCTTATTCTAATCAAGGAACACTAGTATAGGTGCAACTACCATTTTTTCTTTCCATATGTCAAGGCTCTTTTGACATTCTTCATTCCACTGAAAAGTTACATCATTCTTCAACAATTTCTCCATAGGTGTAATGATTTAATCATACACCTTGATGAACTTCCTATAATACCCAGTATGTCCCAGTGCAGTGCAAGGTTGTCTTATTGTCTTAGGTGGAGGCTAGTTCACAATGATATAAATCTTAGCAAGGTCCACAATTAGTCATTTCTTACAAATAATATGTCCCAACAATATGCTGAAGGTTACACCAAATATGCACTTATTTAGGTTCAAATAGATCTGGTATTATCTACATGTGTCGAGAATAAGTCTTAAACTCCCAATATGTTTGCTCAACAATCCAAATATTGTCCAATCATTAAAATATACATCTAAAAACTTATGATCATATTCCTTAAAAGCTGTGACCACCACCCTAGAAAATATAGCAGGGGCATTTTTCAATCCAAAAGGAATTACTATGTATTGATATGAGCCCTATTATGTGTTGGAAATAATACTGAGAGTGGGGGGTGAATCAGTATTAGCAAATCACTAACTTTTTCATTTCCATACTTAGATTCATATACACTACTTCAGTTAAGGGAACCCACGTGTATACGCAACTGTGTTTAATGCAACTAGCGTATATCTAGTAAACTTATGATTCAGTTATTCCATTATATGTTGATCTTTAATCAGTGCATTAGAACTTCATTAACCATATGAACAGTAAATAGGTGTAGTAAAATAGAATAGATCATCACACATAAGAAGCACACATGAACACCATGATATAAGGTGGAAACCCAATGCGGGACAAAAACCACTTGCTATTTCCTTTAAGATAAGAAAATCCTGTTTACAATCGTGTACTGGTGTAGACTCTTACCAATACGAAGGCACCCACCTGCAAAAGGCTACAACCTTCTCCCATTCTCCAACTACTACTAGAAGGGAGCTACAACCCCCTAGCTCTTGTACTAGCTAATCCATTTACTAGTATGTAGGCACCAGCCTACTGAAGGCTACAACCTTCTTGATTCATCACAACACCATAATATGAAGGCCACGTTTCATCCAATTTTCATACTAGACCCAACAACAACATTGAAGCACAAAATCAATCACCACTGCAATACAACCATCAACTACGCTTGCATCATTCGTTTTTGAATCACTGAACACTAAATCACTAAACCCTGTCAACAAAACACAGTGACCAAAACATAGAGCAGAACACAGAACTCTGCAACAACAACCAGATCCAACTGCAACTTCAAATATCATATCTCACAATGTATACACTACTATGATGAATGAAACCGGCGTGTATACACACTTTTACCAAAGCCAACCCACGTACAGATCTGCAAATATTTACTCATAACTTTGCAGCTATTCCAAACATCAGTCATACCCAAATCGTAACATTTATACAATAAAACATGCATCAATAATTCAGATCTAGTCTATCCATGATCAAACCACATAATCATAATGCATTCCAAGCCTTATGACCCCTATCCATCATCCATCATCAACCACATAGGTGCATCCTTGGTTTAGATCAAGCAAAGCATCACAAACCCATAACCAACATACCATATCTCACACTTCATCAGATATTCAAACCTTGCACCCTTTCCCTTTGGCCTAATGATATTCTTCTTCTTATATAGTTTTAGGCCTCTCTTAATACCATGGTCCAAATACCAAAATACCATGGACCAAATACCACGGACCAAAACATAGTTTTCCGACATGTATGCGCCTTTCCTTCCGTGAAAGTGTGTGTGTACGTTATACGTGCCGTTGTATATAGTGAACATGCATGTATACACTACTTGGTATATAGCGAACCTGCGTATATACGCAACTTGGTATATAGTGAACCTGCTTGTGTACATGACTTGGTATATAGTGAACCTGCGTATATACGTGACTTGGTATATAGTGAACCTGCATATACCTTTATTTCTTCATTCAATGAGTCTGAACTATGATTTGTCATCTGAGTGAGTTGCCATCAAAGATAACACTTGAGTCATACCTGTATCATAATGCTAACAATATGTAGCAAATTTATTCTTATGCCGATATTCAGGTTCAATCCTAATCTGATGATAACTTGAGAATCCATCTGTAAATGAGTAAGATTCTTAACCTCCTATATTGACTAGCACTTCATTTGTGAAAGGGGTAGGGAAGGGATCATGTAAACATGCATCATTCATTTTTCTTAGATAAAGATAGATCCTAATCTCTCCTTGAATCTTCTTCTCTTGTACCACCATAGGAATTACCCATTCAGATTCTTCTACTGGTTCAATAATTCCTGCTGCTATCATCTTATTAAGCTCTACTTTCACTTTCTCCTTATACTTCGGGTTCAGCTTGTAAGGTCTTTGTTTGACTCGCTTTGAATCAGGCTTAAGGGGAATATTCATGACTCCTAGATCTCCTATTATACCCTTCATTTCTGAAAACTTGGTGGGAAACAGTTATTGATATTCATGAAGTAACTCTGTAACTTTACTGATTGTTTATCCCAGTAGTCTCCTATTGTTGCAAACTTGGGTTCCTTTTCTGATCTTATTTTTACCTTCTTGGTCTTCAGTGGCTTCATTATGTCTAGTATCTCTAGCTTAGGTCCAGTTTCTTCATAGTATCCTTTTGATTCTGCTATGCCGATGTTGCCAGGATATTCTTCTTCATCTATAGTAAGGTTATAGCACTCTAATGCATTTTCTATCTACGTACCCCAATCAATTTGTTTCCATTTAAGTGGGATTACATTCTCAAATATCTTCTTCTTAACTGTCTGAAGGGCCAAATCTATGTATGGAAAATCATCCTCAAAGCTTAATGTTAATATAGAGCCATCAACCATGTCTATCTGGTTCACAGTACCATGTCAAAGCTCTGTTTCTAGGTACCAGTTCTTAGGGATAGTCTCTAATATATGAATGAATCCAAGTAACCATTCTTGTTGTGGAATATCCTTCCATGTTGTAGTGCATAGCTATAAATGATTCCTAGGATTAGTTTCACCATCATATTTTATCTCAATCTCTATATATATTTTTCCAAATATTATCCAAATCAATCTTCGACATTCCTGCCAACCTCCTATATTCTTCTTGTGTGCATTCCACCATCTAGTAGGGGTAGCTTTCAGGGCTATATCCAAGGTTGGAAACCTTTTATTTTTTGGAACTTGTTCTTCATAATCATTCAAAAAACTATTTACATCACCTAAGCCATCATAAGAAGGTAGGTTACATACTTCATATATCATACACCGAACTAATTTAGTAATTATTGCACAACGCCTTGTGGATACTTGATGCAACCTATTCTGCTAGTTCTCTAATTCTTCTTCTGAGTATGAGTTACAAGAGCTATCACTCTCCCAACTCAACTTATTTTCTGTAGTAGGGTTAACACAATCTTGTTCCTTCATTTCCATCTGATAGATATTGTCTATGCAAGTTGCACAATATTCTTCTTTGACTGGTTGTGTATATCTTACTCCTTCTAGTGGATCCAAGGGAACAATTACTCTCATATTGTTTCCTTAAAGTATCATATGTCTCTTCTTCAGATTAATTATGTCCATATTCTCAAATTCCCAATCAATTCCAAGCAATTCAGGGTAAGGGTTACTGTCATTGACGATCTCTATTACTTCAAAATCAGCAGTAGTGTGAACACCTTCGATATCCACAGTGATACCTGGTAGTCATCCTGAGCTAAATAGGTGACCACTGTAGCTTCAGGTTACCCATTAATTCCCATGTATGCTTCATCAAGGCATTAGCATCAAATCCCATATCTATAATAATTTGATCGATGTCATACTCTCATATTTGCACACTAGGCCTCATCTCCCTTCCAATTCTCTTTTGCCAATGTAAATTATTGATTACGCGCATCTCAATTCACAATGTTTCTTTGGATGCACAGGAATATATCAACTCCTAAAGCCCTTCTACAGCCTTTTGATCTCTTAATAATTTCATACAACTCTGCAAAAAATACTTTAAAATACCTACCTAATTTGTTGAATCCTGGTCCTATGTTGAAGCATGATCCTATGTCGAAGCTCTATCCTATGTCAAAGCTTGACCTTGTGTCAAAGTTGATGACATGTCACAGTTACTTTTGTGATTGGGCTTTGGTTGTGCACTAGAGGTCGAAGCTCCAGCATCCATAAAACTTCACTTTGCTTCCATAAATAATTCTATTTTCTTTCTGAATATTGAAAATAGGAACTTTCTTAGCAGTCTTTTTAACCCATGCACTTTCAAATTCTTTCTTTTAATCTACTTTAACTCTACTTCTAGGAACAATACTAATTTGAGGTTAGTCAATCCTCCTTTTAGCAGTCATCATTTGAATATTCTGTGTCAGTTGTTGATTCCTTTTTTCTAGCATCTTTGCCATATGTACAAGAAATTATTCAATTACATGGCCAAAGGATTTACATTACTTACATGTCATTGTGGGATTCCGATAGTCTCTTGCAAAATGACCTAGTTGACCACAGTTATAAAAAATAATATGTCCACATCCTTGACCAGCTCTACCACCTCAAACTCTTCCTACATAACCTCCTCGACCATTGTTTTATCCATTATCCTCATCTCCATGCTCTTTTACTTGCATTCTATAAGTTTCAGCACCACGCTTCATCATTAGTTCGTAAGCCCGACAATTATTCTCATCATGTACTATTGATTTAAAAAATTTGCAATAGAGATTCCTCAAAGTCTGTACATATTATTGTAACAAGTAATGGTCTTTGAATAATGTTGGCCTCTATTCTTACATATTTCGCACCATAGGCTGGATCCTACATTCAAGGGATTTGGTGCCCCACTACCCATATAATTTTTGAAGATATGGCACTATTGTTTAGAATGACTCTCCAATCTGCACTTCATACACCATACTTCTTCTCTCACTTCCTTGCTTTTCTTGATGTCTTGTATTTGTAGGATTAGGTATGCTAGCTGAATTTGAATCTATTTCATGCATGCATTAGTATCTCCTATAGGCTAAGCTTACAATTTCATCGTAATATGCAGAGCTTCAACTTGACTTTCTATCTTTGGTTGCGTCAATGGAAATCAGATATGTGGTAGCAATGTAGCTGTAAACCATTCTTGATGTTGCTGCGGATCTATGTTGAAGCTTACTTCATCCAATAAAACTTTGAATCTCTGATCAAACTCCCAAATAGACTCACTAATTTTCTGTTTGATCTCTTTCAAATCAGTGATGCACTATGACTCAGACTTTGGTTTCTTAAATTCTCTTATCGGTGTTGTTTTAATATCTGCAAATGTTCTATTTTGATTATTCGAATACTTCATATACCATGTAAATTCTCTATCTCGAAAATTCATAACGAGTTGCGCTTTCTTTATATTATCATTGTTGATTTTCTTTGCTATCCATACAGCTTCACATAATAATGAGAACTATTTTGGATCCTCCAATCCAATTACTTTGAAAATGGGTAGCTTAATATCGTCAGCCATACTTCTTCTTGGAGGGAAGGGGGAGAAGAAAATGGGAGGGGATGGGGGTGTAGGAGGGGTACGGGGAGTAGGGGGATGGGGAAAGCCAAAAACACCCTAGTTATTACTGGATTATAGCTTCTACGAACTCTCAGGTTGGAAGGGTGAATATTGCAAAGCTACTTGGGGGTTATCAGGGTGGCTTTCTTCACTTTCAGATTCACTCAAAAGAGGACTATGTTCAGTCTCTATAAAGGTCTTTGGATCTTGTCCATGAGATATCTTTTTGGCATCTATTCTATATCTCTTTCCACTTCACATTTTTTTGATCTCTTGCTCAGATTTATTCTCTCTTCTTCCAAACATAAGTAAACTAGAAATCTGATTACATTTGTAAAACTTCCTTTTCACACAGAAGCATCTTAATCCAAAGTTTCAGAGATTTTAAATACTTACCTTATGGTCCTTTGAATAATCATCATTCTTCTTTGTTGTAGGACATGGTTGAGTCTATGGTGAACTCAATAATGAATCCTCCCAAGATGATATTAACCCAAAAATTTATAGCCCTTTAAATCCTATTTTCAGTGCTCTAAGTCACTATATTAGTTTAGGAGTCCACACTGTAGTTTCTTCACCTTTAAAATAGTTCTTCATTTCAATAAACCTTAATATCCACTCATACAACTCAACAGGAAATGAAGTGAAGAAAATTTTGCATTGATCAGTAAAAATATATTTTTGTAACCAAGCTTCGGATGTCGGACGAGGATTTCTATTTTCTTGATCCACAAATTCTCGTTCTTTTAGTTCTATCCAGTATTGAATCTCTTTCTTCAATGGGTGACACATCCACATATCCTTCAATTAGATCCCAGTCCCGGCAATGGAACCATTTTTTGGATTTATTTGGGCTAACCTAGGCCCAATATATATTGTGCACCAACAAAATCCTCAATCACTAACCCTTTCAGAAATGACCTGCAAGTAGATCACAATCTCACTCGAAGTGACTATGGGAGGATGCAAAACTAGGTTTATGTAGCCTTGAAGGATTAGTGGATGTGGTATTATTATGTTTTATTATTCGTATCATTCACAAATCACTTTGTCGCATTATATTAAACACTTAAACATGTCATATAAAACAAGAAACCATCATTGTGATGAAATTAAAATGAAACTGTAATAATTTCTACTCTACAATAGATAATAAGCAAATATACACATGAAAGATTGATGTATTGTGGTTCACCCCAGTGTAGGGCTACGTCCATAAGATTTGGTTCTAATATAATGAATCTTTGAACAATAAATAGTTATTGGCATGTGCACTAAGTTGCAGGCTATCTGCACACTCAGCTATAGACTCAAGCCTCTATGCACTCAGCGGCAAAACCTCTCCTTTGCTACAAAACTATAGATAACAATAATTCAACAATAACATTGATATGGATCTTAAAGATAAGATGATTATCTTCTTATTATTCTAGCCTATATATATTATTACATCGAAGGGTTATACCATCAAAATACCATGGTCCAAATACCATGGATTCCTCAAAACAAGAAACTATGGCCCAAAAATCCCATTGATCCTTTAAAATATCACATGCTTTTACAAAAATGAGGGGCTTCAACCAACCCCGAATCCTTTACACTATGTGGTATATTCCAAGTGCTCCACTGCAAGTTCTGTTGTTCTACTACGCGGTCCACTTCACGCTCTGTTTTGTGCTCCACCCCACAAAATGTGAAGTATTTGCCAAAATATACACCAAGTTGGGTTGTTCCCAATAACTACCTCATTATGTATGCAACCTGGGCATAAAACCTTATTGGGATAACATGGATCATGGCAGGATACACTAAATGGGGCAGAGTGAATCTAAGTTTTGGGTGGTATCCAAGTGACAGGTATGGATATCTTGAGCTAATGATAGAGTGATGGTACTTTTTCCAATTATACATGCTTATGTTGTAGAAATTTGATATAAAATACAAATTCTCAATATTTCAAACTGAAAAACAAGAGACACAATTCTACTCTACACTTCTATGGAATAGAAATCACAATTTAGAGACACTTGCATAAACATGCAACAAGGAAAACTATAAGTACTCATTTATTTCTAGTGGAATCCAACTGGGAGAAAACCCTGAATCCTTTTTGCATTAATCAGTTGAATATAGAAACTATTACAATTGCATTCTCTAGCTCTTAGTGCCACCTGCAAAGGTAAAAGTGTTCTCCCTATTGTATGAGAACCTTTGGCAAACACTTACCTAATTGCTTCTTCATCTGGCCTCTTATTTCCTTTCACAAATCTAATCTAATTCAAGCTCCTAAACAATAGGAAAGGTCCTTATTTCCTTGTGCAATTCCCAAGGATTAATCAAATTCCTACATGCAAAATTTTGTACACTCCACTAGTATACAAATAGTTTTACATTATCCTTAATTTCTCCACTCCAACCAACGAAATTGAATTCCATGTATTCATGAGATATTTTGGGTTGATTTATTAGTTAACTAAAATATCTATGAGTTATGCTATTGTCTCATTTCTCAACTGTCCTTTAGTTGACCCTATTAATTGTTAGAGTTTAGTTGAGTACAACTAAAAATAACTGAACTAGATTGTTAAAATTTAGCAATCAAAACATGCATGACTGAACTCCAAGCCCACTAACTCGAAATTTCTAATCTAATTGAGTTATAAGAGCCATGTCACACTAGTTAACTACCTGCAAGTTGTCATGTTGATGTGGAAATTCGATTTACTCAATTTGGCTAAGGTTTTGGGCCTAAGAATTATCCTTAAAATATATCCACTTTCACTCCATTCACACATTTTCTCATCTCTATTCCACCACCATGTCACCACATCAGCTTCACTTTCATCATTAAATGGGTTACCATTGTGTTTTCAAAATATTATTAATTCTTAGTATTTTTAAGAGAATTTGTGGTTAAACTTTAGAAAATAATATCTGTATACTTATACCTAACAATTAGATTGAGTTTGTTGACATGTGTAGGTACAAAGGAAGCTTCTAAGGCACCCTTATGTGGCACTCTATGTTCAAATTAGAATTTGAGGAGATCATGGACCTCATGGATAAGATCATGGACCTAATGGAGAACATCATGGAGGATAGGGTTATGTGTCACCATTGGTTGAGAGATATGTGAATCTGAAGAGGGAATAGTGGATCCACATTTATGAGTTTGTTATCATAACTTTTGTATAAATAGGAGTGTTATCTCCTTCATTTGTAATTTGGAATTTAGAATTTATAATTGAGAAGTTAGAATTTAGAACCTTAAGACCTTATAATTTTGTAATGAGAAGTTAGAATTTAGAATCATTGTAATGGATATTTTAGAACCTCTTGGAATGTAAAACTTGTAATTACAATTTGCAATTGATGATAAATAAAATGGAGTTTCTTTGATCTTCTACATTTGAATTCTCTTTTGATGTGCTTGTGAATCCTTGAAAGGGCCCCATTGTCTACCAAGTACACTTTTGGTAAGCTTTCATTTTATGTTTGTTTGTAAAATTAAGATGATTAGAAATATTAATGAATAGTCTCCTGTAAGGGAGATTTAATATTTCTTACACTTGTCACAATGTCTTTAGATTTTATTTTGTTAAATGACTAAATAGGTGTTGGAGATCACAATGAAAGACCTCTTATAAGGGAGCTTTGGCATTTATTCACCTAGCTTAGTTTAGTTTGTCTGTAAGTCCACATACGGTGGATGTTCCTTGAATTTTTACTTTCCCGGGTTGATAGTAGATGGAACTCTAATTTTCATCTGCATTTTAGACCCAACATTTTGCCGTTGTTGTGAGGGAGGATCATTTAGAGATAGAGTTAGGAAGTTATTTTTATTGCAATTTCTTGTTATGGACTAATTTGTGAAAACTGGTGACAGCGGGATCTTCATATAGGTGTTCAAGTTTGAGCTTTTTGATTTTTCATACATAGTTTGATTTTAATTTTAGTTTTTTATCAAACCCTCCATTTCTTACTAATTCATCTACAGATGAAAAATTTGAAGATGTTAAATAGGTACTTATTGGAGGGTAAGAACAATATTGAAGATTGGTTTCAAAAGAACCTTCCACCAAATCCAAGAATAAAACAGGTTACTCACATCCTTGCAAATAATAAGTAACCATTTTAAATCTTGATGTGAGAATTTTTGAATTCTTAGTCCGTAGGTGGCTTCACTAGAAGCATTCTTTTACCTAGGTAATGTAAAAATCTTTCAATAAAGTTAAGGTAGAATAGATAGAAAAATAAAACAAGATCTCGCTAGACTTTTTAGTCTTGTTTTTCTTTGAAAAAAAAAACATCATCGTTTCTCATGAATAAATTTACACTTCATCCACACTGTCCTGCGAAAATAATAAAAAAACAAATCAATAGGTTAGTATGCTCTCTTCCTGCGCTTCGAGCAATAAGGAAAGATCACAAAATCTAATGATTTATTTTGCAAAAATCAGTTAAAAATTCTTGCTTGGAATTTGCACAAATTATTAAAACTGAAGCATTATAAGAAATCGAAATCATTTTTTTTTAATTCGTTTATTTTTTATTCCAAATAAAAAATTAAATCTATAGTTTACTGATTTGATTAGTATATTAAAACTCTCTGCATATTTTTATTTACTCCTAACATAACACAATTTGCAGCTCCATGATGTACAAAATATTCATTATATTATGCTTTTATGTGCTGGGATCATCTCTTCAAACAAGCTAAATCTGTATATAAAAAATTCAATGTCAATCTTTAAGAAAGAAATATGCAATAAAAATACATTCGGTTTGATCTAATTGCAAACAAATATTTGCTCTTAATCTTTTTGAAACCGATTATTTCATGACAAGGGAGGTTTTACATGATTACTCTATCCTCTGTCTCATAATTTCAAGTTAAAACTAAAAACAATTATAAAGAAATTGAAGCAGACAAGCAACAAATAAACATTGTTTATAAACAGTTCTAAAAACTTTCAGAATCAAGTCTTTATAAACAAAGCACCCAAACTTAATAATACTGCTCCACATATATGACGCTTATAGAACAACTAGTGCTAGCAGCAATAACACTAGCATATACTACATGGAGCTCATTGTGGTAGCTACAATATTTCTTGAAACGACTCCAACAACATTGACCCCTTCAACCACAATGATATTTTTATAAAATTATTCTTTAGACTCTGTCCTAAAAAAGCCTTCGAATTTTAGGCTCACTAGCACATGTATTCCAATGAAAAAAAAAACTAATTTTTCACTATAGAATTTTCTATTTATTCTAATCTGTGGGTATATGGGGTCTCAAGTACAAATGTAGCGACAAGAAGAAAATAAGGTATACGAAGCATGGGCATGAGTGGTATTGTCGCATATTATTTCACTGTTCCTTCAGTGGGGTCGGTTTGAAATTTATGGAACTCAGAGAGGTTGGCTTGTAATTTATGGAATGGCTAAGTGTGTTGAACTAATTTGTAATGCTTCGATGCATTAATGTTTTGTTGCATTTATATTTCGTTGGAAACACCCTGATTGACTTATGAGGGAACTGCACATTCATGGTAACATGAACTCAACAACTCTACTTGGAATATTCCTATCACAAATCAAATCAATGAGGTAGCCACTTGTGCTACAACCATACTATGCTACTACATGCCTGCGATTCAAAACCTCGCAACAACACTAGTGGTTACTACAATTGACAAATATGTGTTAAAGTGGCATATAGAAATGAGTGTTAAACCACTACAAAGGCCATTTGAACTGCCAGTTGGATTAGATGGACCAAAAAAACTTGCATCATACGGAATGAAATGGTTAAATCCTTCATAAGATTTATTGGTCAACCCTAACGTGCCAAAATAGCAATCTGGCACAAATTCATTTGAGCGATTTTACATGCAGATTTTATGGTTGGATTTGAGAAAATTGATGATTCTCAACGATTGCATCTAGATATCAATTGTAGTCCCTAACCGGTCAGGCCCCAACCTTAGGAGTTGGAATGGGGAGCCAGACTCAATCTTGACTGGTACAGAGAGGAATTTTGGTATGACCTCCATGCTATACTCTTCTTTATGTAGCTCATCCCAGTTCTTCCTTTAGGCTAATTCCAGGTAACAAGCACGAGCTGCAAGCGGTTGTGAGAACAACCTTTCCTTATCTAAAATTTAAGACATATTATTTTGATGAAGGGCTCGTCAAAGGCTTCATATTAACATCAATCAAGTAGGCATTGGAGCAGCCGCTAAATTATGCCCGAACTTATCTAGCCGATATCTTGGATACCTATGTGGAGAGAGTCATTTATCTTGATTCCGACCTTATTTTTATCAATGATATTGCTAAGCTATGGGAAATCGATCTTGAATCGAGCACTATCAGCGCTTCTGAATATTGCTATGCAAAATTTCACAAAATATTTCAGTGGTGCGTTCTGGTCAAACAACAATCTAACGAAAGCATTTGAAGGAAGGAAGAAACCATTCTACTTCAATACTAGGGTAATGGTAATCAATATTGCCAAATGGTGGAAAATTCATGCATTACTCATTCATCCAGCTTCCAGCTCCCAAGAAAAGCTTCACTATTAAATGTTGGCTCTGTGAATGATAACAGAAGAAGTCTCGCACATTTCTTGAATCAGACATTTGTTTTGCTATTACCCTTATTCCATCCCTTCGTTTATTCATTAGCTCCATGATTGCCTGGCAAGGATTGGAAATTCATGGTCTTCAAAATTATTGTTCCAAAATCTAAAAATCATACCATATTAACCATATCGTTTTCAAGAAAGTCACCATTTGAGGAGCTCGGTCAGCATTACAGTTTGACTATGCTCAAATGATATTGGTATTATCACATTTATTCTATGTTATTATTTTTGCTCACCTACTTTCATGGCTATCCTCATGGCCTCCATGTGCATGTGCATAGAAAAATAATGTTGTTGAAATCAGACTTTAATTTATTTCATGTTTTTTTTTGGTCCGTGGAAAAAGTCAACTACACCGTCAACCTATACTTGCTCAGTACCAGTTCCTAAGGATGAAGGGGCATTAGGTTTCATTGATGTTACAACACAAGGCAGTATTCTAGCAACAAAGTGGGTGATTATATGTCTTGAGGGATCTATGCCTTAGTAGGTCTTGTTTTGACATCAAGTGCTCTCGGCACAGCACATTGGCAGACTCTGGAAGGTAATTCGGAAGATTGATTTATCAAACATTTGGAGTATTATATTGTTTTGGCATTAAAATTAAACTTCTTCTTGTTGTATGCTTTTATGTAATGTACTAATCTACAGGACACAAAAAATCTCTAATGCCAAGCTTTTTCTCATGCACATTCCATGAGAAATCTGACACAAATAGGAAGTAATTTATTTTTCATGGGTATTTATTAAAAATGGACTGTTATCAACATCAGGAATGGATTAAAATTACGCTTTTATTTTCCTTAATCTATTTGATTTTGGCTTATAGTTTTGTGTAAGAATCAAGAAGGGAATGGCCATTTCTTCTTGAACACACTTATGTTGTTTATGACAAGTTTTTTTTGTAGGTTTTGGGTGATCAATTGATCATTAAGGAGATTAAAGTGTGCCAGATTAAAGTGTGCCAGTGATTGGTCTTCAAAAGACTAATTTCATGAGAAATTCTAAACAACAAGTCCATGATCATAAAATGAAATTTCCATAAAATTACAAGTTCTTATAACTTCATATAATAGCTTAATGGTTTAATATGTTGCATGACAGATTAGAAAATTCAAAGATTTGGGATTTGTTCCTAAATTTCCAATGATGGTGAAATACCTGTCCACTATTTAATACAAAGTCTACAAGTGTCTAATCAATGTTGGTTAAACACACAATTATCACAAAAAATCCAGCTTTAATGAGTAGATTTACTATTTTTGAGAATTTTGAGATTTTGCTTGAAAAAAATTGTAAATCCCACCACTTGTCAAAGCATG
This sequence comes from Pinus taeda, assembly GCA_000404065.3. Classification (NCBI taxonomy): domain Eukaryota; kingdom Viridiplantae; phylum Streptophyta; class Pinopsida; order Pinales; family Pinaceae; genus Pinus; species Pinus taeda. Next base: position 373,009 of record APFE030612699.1, on the reverse strand, counting down.
CCATAATTAAAATTCCCCCGGAAGAGTCATTATCCATTTTGAATTATTCACATACACTTCATTACTTTTTCTTCATTCCTAACCCACCAATAAAAGAAACGAAACTCACTTACAAGCTTTTTTCTCCTCTTTACATATTCCTTGTCAGAGACCTTTTTCCTACCCTTGTAAATAAAACCTTGCTTCTATACACCATTGAATCCATAGTCCTTGAATCAAAATATCTTTCTAGTAACATCTTGAAGTTTGCATGCCTTAAGGGAAAGTTGTCATGTCGATGAACAATGGGAATACATTAATGTCCCTTGTTCGTCAGATCATCTAAGCATTTGACAACAACAAATTCATTCATAATTAGAAAGATGTGTTAGGGGCACCTTAACTCTCACCCACATCAAATATGGGAGTTCTCGTGTTGCCTAGTGGCATCCATTAATGGCCACTAATTTAAAATTTTCTTGTTATGTTCAACACCAAAACATTAATTCACATCACAAGATTCTACCAACGAGTGTTGAAGACTTGAAGACCTATCATTTGTACTAGAGAAAGCAAATTTTCTTTGATTACATTTCAGTTATTGATGTAAATGACTTGAGGACAAGTCAATAAATAAGGCTGGGAGGAAAGTGTAAATTCTAAATTTTGTATACCTTGCAAGCCTTATACATTTCTAGCCACATTCAGCAATAGATTCCGAACATTTAGTAGAAGATCCAATAGTAGATTTAGCAACAGATGCAGCAACAATAAAAATTCACTTTTTAGACTTCATCCACCATTTTCACAACCAAGTAAAGAAGACTATGATCAGAATTTTTCAGCCACACATGCACAACTCTCATCCATTTTTAAAAGGGTAAGTTGAGGTATGATATTTTCTAACTTTTAATCATTTAATTCCTTGAAAGCTAGAATGATAATTTTTGGAAAAAACTTCCTTTCCTCATTTCATAAAATTGCCAAAACCATTAGTTTGGGGCGGGGGGGATACATTTACATTCATACTTTGTCACATTCATATTCATATATCACATTCTAAAAGCCACATACCTTCAAAATATATTCATTATATTATGAGCATATAAATGGCTTTATAAAAAGTACTTAAAAGCTAATTGGATGCAACACAATCATGGTTGTTACACAAGAACCGACCATGATGCATTCCAACAAAAATACTTTGCAATAAAAATCACATTATCAATATTCAAATATCATACATTAAAAATTGAATGCAACAAACAAAATATGGTTGAAACACAAGAACCAACCATGAAGCAATTCATCAAAAACACTTTGCAAAAGTTAAGTAAATGATATCATGCAAAGTTTAAGCCAAATCTCAAGTGTCAAAAATTAATGTAATAGATTGCATGAGGACATGCAATACCTTCAGTTTGGGGGTATGTTGGGCCTAAGAATTATCCTTCAAATACATCCAATTTCACTCCATTCACACATTTTCTCACCTCTATTCCACCACCATGTCACTACATCAGCTTCACTTTCATCATTAATTGGGTTACCATTGTGTTTTCCAAAATATTATTAATTCTTAGTATTTTTAAGATAATTTGGGTGTAAACTTTAGAAAATAATATCCATATACTTATACATAACAATTCAAATGAGTTTGTTGACTTGTGTAGGTACAAAGGAAGCTTCTAAGGCACCCTTATGTGGCACCCTATGTTCAAATTCGAATTTGAGGAGATCATGGACCTCATGGATAAGATCATGGACCTCATGGAGAAGATCACGGAGGATAGTGTTATGTGTAACCATTGGTTGAGAGATATGTGAATCTGAAGAGGGAATAGTGGATCCACATTTATGAGTTTGTTATCATAACTTTTGTATAAATAGGAGTGCTATATCCTTCATTTGTAATTTGGAATTTAGAATTTAGAATTGAGAAGTTAGAATTTAGAATTTAGAACCTTAGGATCTTATAAGTTTGTATTGAGAAGTTATAATTTAGAATCATTGTAATGGATATTTTAGAACCTCTTGGAATGTAGAACTTGTAATTGCAATTTGGAATTGATGATAAATAAAATGGAGTTTCTTTGATCTTCTACATTTGACTTCTCTTTTGATGTGCTTGTGAATCCTTGGAAGGGCCCCCATTGTCTAGAAAGTACACTTTTGTTTTGGTAAGCTTTCATTTTATGCTTTTTTGTAAAATTAAGATGACTAGAAATATTAATGAATAGTCTCCTGTAAGGGAGCTTTAATATTTCTTATACTTGTCACAATTTCTTTAGATTTCATTTTGTTAAATGACTAAATAGGTGTTGGAGATCACAATGAAATACCTCGTGTAAGGGAACTTTGGAATTTCTTCACCTAGCTTAGTTTAGTTTATCTCTAAGTCCACATACGGTGGATGTTGCTTGAAGTTTTACTTTCTCGGGTTGATAGTAAATGGAACTCTAATTTGCATTCGCATTTTAGACCCAACATAAGGATAAAGTCAAATTTATCCTTTCTTACTATACTTTAAAGCACTCCCTCTTAGAAAGAAAGGTATTTTGCACCATCCCTATCCAGCACCTATGGAATGTATTGTAGAACTACCTCTCATTTTTTTTACTACTACTGCAACAACTGCAATTGAGAAGCATCCAAAAAAACATTGAATCAATTGTGTCTCTACAATTGTCTACTAGGAAGACCACACTGATGTTGATTCTGCACTATGCCTTCTACACTGCAATCAACAATCCTTTTTGCTCCTCAACATCTGACTTCACCAACTAACACTGATCCTTCTGCTACTAAAAACTATGGACACCTGTACCAAGGTAATGATCCATGAGGAAAGTATATTTCAATTGTTCTCCTATGGACCTTTCCCAATCTTTCGCAACTCTAGGGTTAAGTTTCAACATCACCCCACCTCATTCCTGGAGGTATAGCTACATGCTTGGAAAAATATTATCTACTCATACTACTATTGATTCCTCTATGTTATTTCTTCCACACTATTGTTGCAACTACTACAATAATGATTTTGATATCCTTGGATCCTAAAGTAATAGCTTCAATAGGGTTGCTCCCTCTGAAACTAGAACCCCTTTGAGTATCATTCTCCCTATGGGAAATATCCTTGCTCCTCAATCTTCCAATATCAACTATCACAACTCTTTTTTGTGTCACTAAACATTGGCTTATTGATCTTCCCCCTAGCAACCTTCTAGCTCCATTAAGAAGTTTGCATATAGGGTCTTCTGGATCTACCCTGAACTAGGGCCCCATCAACTTTGTCTCCTAAAAAATCATTAGTTCTTCAGTGATCACTATAAATTTGAAACATTTGTCTTTAATGTGATTTCAGGGCTTTGATACCATTTAAAAATTTGATAGAAATTGCAATTGCTCAAGATTTCAAACTGAAATATATATATATCTATAATAATAATAATAAATAAATTAAAAAATTAAAATTAAAATAAATTAATTAATTAAAGGGACACAATTCTACTATACAATTCTTTGAAATGGAAACCACAATTTAGAGACACATGCATAGACATGCAATAAGCAAAACCACAAGTACACAATGATTTATAGGGGATCCTAACTAGGAAAAACCCCTCAAGAATTTTTGCATTAATTAGTTGAATAGAGTTGAGTAGAGAAATATCACAATTTCATGCGCCAACTCTAAGCACCACTTGCAAAGGTAAAATTGTTCTCTCTACTGAATTAGAACCTTTGGCCAACACTTAGCCAATTTTTGCCTCTTGCAACCTCCTATTTCCTTGCACAAATATGAGCTAATTTGAGCTCCTAAAAAATAGGAAAGGGCCCTATTTCCTTGCTCAATTCCCCAGGATTGATCAATTCCATGCATGCAAAAAATTTTACACTCCACTAATATACAAATAATTTTACATTATCCTTAATTCCTCCACTCTAGCTGAGGAATTTGTATTCCATGCATGCATGAACTATTTTGGGTTGATTGATCAATTAACTAACAGATCTCTAACATAGACTATTGTCTCACTACTCAACTAACCTTCAACTAGCCCTTTTAATTGTTAGAGGTTAGTTAACTGAGTACAACTGAAAATAACTAAAATAGATTGCTAAAAGTTTGCAATCAACACATGCATGACTGAACTCCAAGGCCACTAACTTTAATTTGTTGACCTAAATGAGTGAAAAGAGCCATGTCACACTAGTTAAGTACCTCCAAGTTGTCATGATGATGTGGAAATTCCATTTACTCAATTTGACTAAGGCTAAAGTCAAACTGATCCTTTCTTGCTACACTTTCTGACATATTCTCATCTATTTCATTGTTTGTTTTAGGCGAGGTCAATAATACCCTTTGCAAAAGTAACAGGATTTGAGAACCTTGAGATAACTATAAGAGCATGAGAGGAGAGTTTGTAGCAGTGAACAACCAGGAAAATTTTAAGGATGTGAGTTTATCTTAGTGTTCAAAACCCATGGTGAATCATACTAGTCACTAATATGCAAATTGGAAAAAAATTATGATACTTTTATAAAAATATTTATATTTATAATTATTTTATATTTTCCAGCATAAAATTTTGGTGATTTTCAAGGTAAAATAGTTTTATACTATAAAATTTGGGCGAAACATTTTTAGAAAAAATGGAAATTGGTGAATCTTTTTTTTGGAAAAAAATTGTCAAAAATTATCCCACCTGTGAATATTAGCCCCTAATTTTTTCCTTGGTGAATAAGAACATCACAGTGGGACCTCATTTCCACCTAAAGAGGCCAATCTCTTCAAAATCATCATGGTATGCTCACTTATTCTCAACATTTTTAATTTATTTGTACTTGTCTTCACTGTACTCAATGTAGACATAATGTCTTGTGTTATTTTCCTAGTTTTTTCTGCAATATTTTGTAAATAAATATGTTATGTTACTAATTTTTAGCCATCGAATTTCTATTTCTTGGAAGCTTAGAGTCCCTAAATTTACTGACACTCTAGTTTGTTTCAACGACAAAGGGAAAGCGAGTTGATGTTACTTGGGGAATTGTAGGAAGAAGGAACAACCTCCTTGGTAGAGAGAAAAGTAGATAATGTCTAACTATTTCCACACAAGATCCATAAAGGCTGAGCCACACCAAGGATTGAAACACATAACAAAACCCTGAAGATGCCTACACACAATAGGAAATGTTATTAGAATTTAATATAAACACTATGTTAAAAAATGTAGATAACAAATATAAAATAAGAGACAAAGCACGTGGATGGAAAAAAATTATGAATGAAACCTTTACGGGATCCTTCGAAATCCACTAGCAATATAGAGAAATGAATGGTGAAGAACTATAGCAAAGGGAATCATGGAAACTACATAAGGAAAACAAAACATAAGGGGAAGTTCCAAGGGTTCCCCTATAGAAAAGTGGAAACAAAACAAAGACAAAGAAAGCAAAACAAAGAAAAATGAGAAATATAACAATGGTCCTTTCCATAACCATAAACCCAAAGCTTTGCCACCATTGGCACCCCCAAAATTCCCATGTAGAAAGCATGTTCCATCGCTTAATTGGGTGCTTGATACAGGTCCATGTGGCAAGTGCACATGCTATAAAAAAAGGAGACACCACACTTGTTGAAGACAATGAATCTTCAATAATGTTGTGAGGAAAAATCTCATAATATAGCATCTATCGATGTAACTAGAAGAAGAAACAACATATGTTTTGGAAGTGTCAATGAGGTTTTCCTTAAGAATTTGAATGTAAATATCTATTTTTCTAATGTTTTAGTAAATATTTTTGATGTTTTGGAATAATTATTTTGCTATTTTAAAAATTTTGAAAATTATATATATATATATATATATATATATATATATATATATATATATATATATATATATATATATATATATATATATATATATATATATATATATATATATATATATATATATATATATTTGTTTATTCACTTATTTAGTAAATATTATTTTTTAATATATAAGTAATCTTAGTTATTTGTTAGACTATTTACATTTATAGTATAGACTTATTTTAGTTTAAAATTCATTTAAAACCATTGGCATATTTGTTAAACATTATCAAAATTCTTAGAAAATTGTTTTACTATTACAATTTTTCCTTACTTGTGAACATAAGCACTGAGGAGCTAGAGACAAGGTGTTGCGAAAGATATTTTTACATTCAAGGTGAAAATTTGTATTAAAAAAATTCATTATTAATCTGTATGTAGTTTTTAACCCCGTACAAAAATTACCTGCATACAAATTCTAAAAACATAAAATAAACAATAGCAAGAGAATAAAACATAAAACAAATATACACAGATATTTTCCCCTGGATCCCAAAGCTAGGACTACCAGATTGATTTTTCATTATGTTCCTTTCAATGTTACAATACATATATATACATGTTGAAGCATCCATAAACCCCAATCCATTAACCCTGAATTAGAACATAATCATAGTCCCTTGTCCGGATCGACAACGTACCATGGACAGAAAACCATCATGCCCAAAACCATGTGTGAAATCCATGCACAAAACCATAGGTAGGTCTACCCATCTATTATAGGGTCCAAAAAAAATTCCTGAGGCGTTGCCCTGGACCCCATGCAAGGGAACTGCTAACCCCCTACTTACCCCCCAGCAATTCCCCGCATGTGGGGTAGTCGTGGAAAGAATATAACACAACCCAATAGTGTATTTCCATATGTGTCTCCCATTTTATATTGTTTAATACATGTTCTTAATGGATATGGATTATCTTAAGTAGTATTGATTAGAAGTAAGAGACATTTAATCAAATCTTTGTTGGAAGAAGTATTTGAGGTTTCTTTTTGTTTTGTGTGTAGGATATAGATGCTTGGAGTTGAAGCTAGACCTCTTAGAGAAACTAGATCTCTTGGATGCTCAAGCAAGATCTTATTCATCAGGATCAGTAAGGATCATCATCATATTTCAAGATCAAGGTGTGTTAACTTCCCTCCCATTAATATTCTTTCTTAATTGTTAAAGAAGTTAAGAGATTATATCTAGCAAAAATCTACAAATGGTGTATGTGAGTTATGTCATAGATCTTGGGCATATTTTTGGATGAATCCACCAATATGTAGGAGGTATTTTCTCACAATACCAATTACCACTTTCCTAGGGAATAATCTATTGATTTGTTCTCATTTGCTTTAATCCCTTGGTTTCTCTTTTTTCTCCTAATTTTTGTGGGTGGTTAAATTTCATTTCTCATACTAGTCTAACTCCACAAATCCTGTGAATCTAATAGGTTTGATCTAGATTTGGAAATAAAATAAAAAACTATCCTAATCCCTCCATCACTCTATAAATATTAAGGAATATCAATGCATATATATTTTCTTATGCACAAGAAGATTTCATCTCTCCTTACTCAAAGGCAAGGCATGATGATGCTTATAAAGTGAACAAAAAGGGGGTTGCATAGTCAAATAACACTTCATTTTATTTAAAACAAAATGTACATTTTTATATGTGCATCCTAGGGTCCCAAACTTCTCTTTGCAAAGAGACCCTTTCAAAAAAAATAATTTGATGTAATTATTCATGATTGTTTCCATTTTATAAAAAGGAAAACGAAAAATTGCATTGCAGGACCATCCCTTTCTAGGCATTTTAAGGCTCTTTCAAGTGTTGCATTGGAGTGTTGGTTGTAAATTTTGGAATTTGGAGTTGTTTTTTGGAGTGATTCATATTAATTAAACTTGGGTGATTGCTTTAGTGTTCTTAATTGATGAATATAATCCCCACTTTAGATAGATTTTATCATAAGGAAAAACCAACATTTTTGTGTTGTCGTATTTTGATCTTCATTGGATTGTATATAGTCATCCATGTCATCTTAGTCTAACTCCATATTGTATTAAGTAATAAAGAAACATAAAATATAGACATGAATTAAAATTCATTAGTCCTTTTTTTTGTTTGCAACAAACCAACACAAGAATGGATTTAGAGCCTTGGAATATGACTGGAGAAAAACTTTCCAAGGCCACAAAATTGGAACAAGAAGTCACTAGGGAGTGTAGAATCCATTAGTAACAGTGAGACTTTATTGGGAAATATTATCTAACATGGAATTCGATCATGATTTCATGTTAGGGGCATGTGGAATTATATCCCCACTCAATTTGTTTCTAGTGCCTATTGGACTACTATGCATACATGGATCTCTTAGTAGAATGGTTCTCCAAGAGAAATCTCTTAATGGGGATTTAGACTTAGTTTCCTTATACATGCATGTGGTATTGAACCATGATTCTTTCCCATGGTTGTTCCATGTGAAGAGATATCCATAATGGCCATTATTTATGGAACTTGACGTACGTGACCATAGGTGGGAATTTTTTGTGGCACCTAAGATACACATTATACCACCATATCAATACTCATATGGGTGACTCTCCATGTTGCTTTTAAGGACAGTTATGTTTGTTAAGGTTGATATTGGGAGGTGTTTATCATTGGGATTGGCCAAATATCAAAGATAATATTTGATGGAATAATTAGCCCCCTCGTTTTTTAAGAGGTGGTACTTTTCGATAATAAATAATCACACTTTCAAGAAAATTGAGATAGAACCAGGCCTCAAAAATTCAGAAAAATATGATACATATGAACATAAACATCAAATAAATTTTTATTATGAATCTTGCACATTAAAAGTGATAAAAAAACAGTTATAGCCCTCTTCAAGGGGGAAAGATCCTTTTGAAATGAATACAATGTACAAGAGAATATTTGATGATCCTAATGTGAGGTCTCCTTAGTATATATATTGGAGAAAAAGGGTACAGTTATAATGAAATGGGACCATGAAGGTTTCTAGAGTACATAAAATATAGTAATATAAATGTGATCACTCAATATCTAGGGCTTAATAAGGGGTTTTAGGGTTAACATGGGGTTTATATAGGGCTTAGAATTCCCATCCCCTTCAAAGAATTTTTGTCTGCATGCTTCAACTCATCTTCCCATGTTACTTCTTCCACTAGTAGGTTCTTCCATCTGATGAGGTACTCAGTAATTTCTTGATTTCTTAGTTCCTTAGTCCTTGTTTCAAAGATTATTTCTAGTTCTAGTATTATTTTCCTTTCTTCATTAATCTCTAGTAAAATATTTTGGATTGTGATCTTATTAACAATTACTTTCTTAAAGAAGGAAACATGGAAGATTGGATGTACACGTAAATATGGAGGAAACGCCAATTTCTAAATCATACTTCCAAACCTATACAACACCTTATAGGGGCCATAATAGCTCAGTGTTAATTTATTATCCTTCTTTTGTTTCTTGAGGGACATTCATTTACATGGATTTAGTCTCACAAATACCTAATCCCCCACTTCAAATTCCCATTCACTATGATGTTTATCTATGTTTTGTTTCATCCTATTTTTTTTCATAACCAAATTGTCCTCTAATAGTTTGGGAACCTCTTTTTAGTGTTGTATGTGGTTCTTTATTGCTTAAACCTTTCTAGTCCCTTTTAATGGTGATGTGATGGATGGTGGATGATACCCAAAATGTGCCATAAATTATGATATTTTTTATGAGGTGTGGAAGGATGTGTGGTACCAAAAATTTTTCCAAGGGAAACCATTTGACCCATTGTGCATTCATAGTCTCAAAACTATATATCCTTTTAAAACTATATTCATAGTCTCAATTTTCCCATCAAGATTAAGGATGGTAATATGAGCTAAGAGTGATCACCTTTACAAAATCTAGATCCTTCAAAACCCTAGCAATTATGTTTCATGTGGCCCTCCAACATCCCTTCCTATGGCTAGTGCCAGAAAAGGGAGCCAAGCTCCTTCATACAATCAGATTTTAATTGGTTATAATCATTTTGAAAAGTACTTTCAACAAAATCACATTGACACGTATTTGGTTGACGCATTTTGAACCACCAAATGTGGTTCATCATCAGGGCTAAGATGGAGAGTTTGATAAAACGATGCCGTTAAATAATGTAGAGAAGAGAATTCTAATGGTTAAAAATTATTAATGATAAAATAATTACCAACGAATAAGAATTAATTAATGCAAAGTTCAAATTAGTCATAATTCAGAATTAAATATTGACCCCTAAAAATAAAAGAAACAAAATAATTAGAAAAGGTTAAGAACCAAAAGAAATAAAGAAAATAATATATATATTATATATATATATAGATATATATATATATATATATATATATATATATATTATATATATATATATATATGGAAACAATAAAATAAATATTCAGGGAGCCTTCTACTCTAACCCCAATATTTCTGGCCAAAACCCTAATGTGGAACAACAAAATGTTTTGTTTCTTAATAACATGTTAGGGAAATAGATGCCAATTAATTGCTTCCTTGAAGTATAAATAGATCCAAAATATGAAGTTCAATCAAGCCATATTAGGGAATATATCCAATACATGCAATACCATTCCTTGATTGGAAAATAATTGGGTATTTGGCCTTAAGGCAAAGCACTCGCCCACTTGATACAACTAAATTGGAAACCCAAGGGATAAATTAAACTGGAACTAGATGGGAAAGGATTCTTCAATATAGTATTTTCAAACGAGGATATATTTCAAGTCTATTAAAATGGATAATACTTCTTTGAATTTTACAGGATATACCTTTGCTTCTAGATAAAAATACTTGTACATGATAAGGAAGAATTCACTATAACTGTAGTCTAGATTAAAATGTAATCACTCCCATTCGAATTCTGGGAGGAGAAAAATCCAGCTGGCATGAGAAAACTCTAGCTGGGATGAGAAAAATCTTTCACTCATAGCTACTAAAATATTTATGTCGATGCATTTTTAGATAGTTCTAGCCTCGGAACCACTGACCTATGCCAAGCCTGTAGGGAATCCCTTATGGGAAGAAATTATGCAAGAGGAGTACAAATCTCTTCTTGAGAACTAGACTTGGGATCTAGTTCCACTTCCTTCAGACAATAATCTTGTTAGATGTAGGTGGGTCTACAAGACCAATAAGGCATCATATGGACAAGTGAGTAGGTACAATGAAATATTGGTTTCCAAAGGATTTCAGTAGATCCATGGGATAGACTATGATGAGACCTTCACTCCAGTATCAAAGATGGACTCCATCTGATTAGCCCTTGCCATTGTTGCAACCAGAGGGTACTGGGAAGTTCACCAAATGGGCATGAAGAATGCCTTTATTCATGGGGATCTATTAGAGGAGATTTACATGGAGCAACTTTAGGGGTTCATGCAAAATCCATCCTTATTATTTCGACTTAAAAATTTCCTCTATGGCCTCAAGAAATTGCCTAAGGTGTGGTATGTGAAGATGGATGCTTACTTGCTTCCTCAACACTTTGTGAGATGTAAATCAGGTCTATATGTCTATATCCTAATAAACTCAAGTTCCTTTCTGATATTAGTTATATATGTTGATGACCTCTTGATCATAGGAAGTTCGGCTTCAACAATTACTACGGTCAAAGACATTCCACATGATAGGTTCTCCCAACAAACTTAGGTCTACCGCACTATTTTCTTGGTCTAGAGATCAATCTGTATTCTTTTAGCATCAATATATCCTAGAATATGTATGTCAAGGATCTCTTGGTTATATTTTTCATGATCGATTGCAAGTTGACACCCACACCATTTTTTATGTGGTACATATTCAATATGGCAAGGATATACCATTGTTGGAAAACACCTTGTATTGACATCTTGTGGGGACCGTTATATATCTTACTCACACTCAAATGGATCTCCCATATACAGTATGGGAATATTCGAAGTACATGTGGGAGTTACATGAGTTACACTAGAAAGTTTCCAAGCACATTCTTAAATATATGCAAGGTAGCACTAGTTATGGGATCCACTACGCAGTAGGTTGTGTATTAGATCTCATGGGCTTCAGAAATTCTTATTGGTCTAGTGATAGCTTTGATCACAATTCCACTTTGAGATACGTGCTTATTTTAGACTTTGGTCCCATATATTATTCAAGTAAAAAGAAATCAACAATTTCTTTTATCATCAACAGAGACCGAGTATTAAGGAGGGGTCAACACCACTATTCAAATACTTTGGCTTCAAAGCTTTCTCATTGAGTTTGACATCCAGTTCCATCCTCTAAATATCATTTTGTGTTACAATTAGAGTACTCTCAATTTTTCAAAGACCCGATGTAGCAATAGTGGAGAAAACACATCAAGATCCATATGCATTTCATTAAAGAGATGGTTCATCATTAGATCATTGAGTTACAATACTATCCATCTACTAACCAAATTGAAGACATATTCACCAAGATATTTACTAGGCATAAGTTTCACTCCTTGTGTGACTGTATTGGAGTGATGGACACAATTTCTTAGTATTTTCCTTTGATTTCTTCTTGTTTGGTACATTCTACTTTTGGGGGGGGTGTTCCCATGAGATTTTTCCCTTTTTCTTCTTCTTTTAGTTGTTCTATGTTATTTAGATGCATTGTAAAATGGGTACCTGATATGGTTTATTTCCAGGACCCATTCATTGAGTTCTCCCTAGTAGTGCTTCATGGGGGGTATTAGATATGTCTCCTCCTTATTGATGTTAAGTGTTTCCTCCTTATCAGATATGTTTCCTTAGACACATTGACATTTACATAAACATGGATATTTCCACACATCTCTATATATATTCAATACTATGGCTGATTAGTTCAGTAATGCAAAGTATATTATGTAAGTTTTTTACTCATACTAATTAACTTTTCATTCTTTCCCTCAAGCTTTTCTATGTGCTCTTTTCCTCTTGCAAGCTTTGTGCGATTTTTCTGTTAGCTAGGTTCATTGTGAAACTTTTACACTAGTTTCCATTTTCAACATTCTCTCAAGACCATTGGAATTCTCAGGGTTGGGAGCATTTGGAGAAGTCCAATTGACCACTATAAGGTAATAATGTTGTTATAGATCCTAGGTTGTACCTATCCGTCATAGTGAGCATAATCTATGCAAATTCGATTAAGCATATTTAGTGATACAAATTGTTGCAGAACTTTGGATTTGGTGGTAGATTACAACACCAATGGAGAATAACAACTTTTCATCGCAATCCAGATCACATGGAAATTACGATGTGGTGCACCTCTTATTCTTTTTCAAGTGCCCTCTTCTTTATCTACTTTTCTTTTCCTCATGTGGCTTTGGTTTTGTGGCCATGAGCATTATTAAAGAAGAAAATAAAGTTCTTGTCCTTTGTAATAGATATAGCTTAGAGGGTAGATCTTGACAGTCAAATAGACTAATCCTTTAAGGAAATAAAGTTGAAAGTTCATTTCAAGCTAGCTCTTCCAATAAAATCCATGTTGATGATTTTCCATAGCAAGTCGATGATGATAGCTTGTTGTAATTATTTAGCAAATATGTAAAGGTTTTAGAATCAAGAGTTGTATGTAATAAAGAAAAGAAGTGTTCATGAGTTTTGGATTCGTTGCAACCTTATTATATAGTGAACTTAATGATGACATTGCTTCCGTGGATGGAATTGATATGAATGGGAAGTCTTTGAAAGTGAACATTGCACTCATGTCCATTAATAGATTTCATCTCCAGAATATTAGTTGTGTCAAGAATGGACATGAAGAAAATTCATGTAAATATTGGTGGAGAAGATAAAATACAAGGAGGAATAAAAGGAGAAAAAAATATAAAACTCCTAAACCCATTCATTGTGTTATTTCTCATTGCAATATTGGCATAGATGAATAATATTCAAAACTCCATTTAAATTCTTGGATAGACTCTTGGTTTCTTCACATTAGTGCTACTTTCCACATTAATTTTTAAAGAGGCTTTCTTCGAGGAATTGAATGACAATATAGAGGGTGAAATAAAATTTGTAGATGATTCCAGTCTAAAAGCTAAGGGAGTTGGAAACATAAAGCTCAAATTGTCCAAATTCCTAGATTTTATTTTGTATAGTGTTCTCCATCTTCTTCATATACAGAGGAACATGTTGCCCCTTGTGCACATTCAATAATAATACCATTTTATTCGGATGTTTGATGGAAAAATTGAAATAATGAGATATTCTTACAACATTGGCGAGGATGAGAAATTGTTGAAAGTAAAAAGTACATTTGCAAAAGATAGAATTTTGTATCCTTGTCTTTTCATGATGAAAGTACATCATTATCTATTTTCTTGTGGCATGCTATATTTGGACAACCAATTATGATATTTTTTGTCTATTAAAGAAAAATGACGTTCAATTTTTTTCTAGATTCTTCGAATTTTTTTGTTTCTAATAAAAGTTTCAAACCATCCTATGTGACTCATCTTGATGATGAACCATATAGGATGGTTAAAAATGTATATTAAAAACAAAAACAATGCAATGAATCTGAAAACAAATTTTCAATATAAATCATCTAACAAAAGTCTCAAATATGAATTTTTTTTTTTTTTTAGTTTTCCTACCATTTCAAGGAACTTGAAGCAATCTAAGGCATGTAACCTTGGTAAGCATAGAAAGAAACATATTCATGATTCCACTTTGAGAGCGTGCAAAAAGCTAGAATTAATACACTTTGATTTATGTGGCCCCAATCCTATTTCATTTTCTTTTGGTAATAAATATATCATTACTTTTATTGATGGCTAAACTAGGACATGTTGGGTTGATTTTTTCAAATACAATCTCAAGCATTTGAAACAGTTAAATTTTCCATTTATGGATTAAAAATGAAGCTCAATATCATATTAGCACTCTTAATAATAATAATTTATAAGACTATAATACTGAGGAGTTTCAAAGCTATCTCACCAACATGGGATCAACCATCAAACCATTGTTCCATACAATCCCCAATAGAATGGTGTAATAAAAAGAATGAACATGAAACCCTTGAATATAGTACATTCAATGCTAATTTTCAAGAATGTGCACTTGATTTTTAGGGTTGATGTAGTTATATGTTCAATGTATGTGAGAAATAGAAACCCAACTCATGCTTTTGGGAAAAATATTCCTTTCAAATGTGGTATGACGACATTCGTTCAATTAGGAGTTTTAAGGTCTATGGCTTCACCTATTATGGCTTAATTCCTATGTAGCAAAGAAGAAAACTAGGTGTAACATGCCAAAATTACTACTTCTTGGGGAACTCAAATGCCACCAAGGCATATCATCATTTATGATGAGGTACAAGAAAAAGGTTATTTATTTCCAAAGATGTGACTTTTCTTGAATCCACTAATAATGATGAGAATGTTGAGTGGTAGCTTCTTGATCTCCACATATTCACCCATGTAAATATGTATCATGAGTTTAATAATGAGATTCCACATCTTAAAGGGGGGTTTCTATCTTAGATCAATCATTGGTATCTTTTTTGTAAGTTCCATATCCCCTTGATGTAGAAGACCTAACCACCTCATCAAAACAAGAGGTACATGGATGATGTGATTAGGAGGATTGAAACAGTGGACTTCGATGAAAATGCAGCACAAACTAAATTATTTGAGTAACTTGGACCATCATAAAAACATCGAAAGTGGCTCATAAATAAACTTCAAAGTGCTTTTTTATGAGGTTGGAAATATGGGAACCATAAATTTTACTAGATGAGATGATGGAGGTGACATAGAAAATTCAAATTCAAGTGATGCCAATGATATGGATGTTTCATATGATTGGAAATTAAATTTATCTACTAAATTTGAACCAAATTTTTTTGAATAATTTTCCCTTCATGATGAGTGGAAAGAAGCTATGAAAAATAAGTACAGTGCTTTCATCAAGAATGGGTCATGGAAGTTGACCGACCCTCCATTTATAACCAAACCAATTGATTACACATAGTTCTATGAGAACAAGTATAAATCAAATGGCTCACTAAATGAGCACAAGACAAGGCTTGTAGTGAAAGGATATGCACACAAAAAAAGGCATAGATTTTGAGGAGACTTTCCCTCCCATAGAAAAATGGAAAACCATGTGTGTGTTATTGGCTATGATAGAATCAAATAGGAAAAATATTCATCACATGGATGTGGAAACAACTTGCTTTAATGTATATTGGAAGGAGAATTTCAATGTGTCTCAACTAGAAGGATTTTTATGAACGGTTAAGAATTGGATAAATAATTATGGTATTGGATTGATGTAAATAGAGTAGTCACAACTAAACATGCCATGGATAAATAAGTATGCTCCTGTCTTGATATAAATAGAGCGGTCATACAGCTGGGGGTTTCATACATCATTCCTGAAATGTTTGAGTAGCAACGTGGCCAATGTATCACCTAGCAGGACTTCTTACTGAAGGACAAGGGACCACAGATGAAGACCAACTTTGATGAAGAAGAGATCATCATGTAACCCTAGTAGGGAACTTCCACACCCTAGGTCCAAACAATGGAGCTGCCCATCACCCCTAATGAAGCCACCTTAATTGGAAAATATTTGAAACACATGTTGAAAAGGCTACTACTAGGTGATATCCCTATCAAGAAGTTGTAGATGGTGAAGCTACTCTCCAATCAGACTTATTCTCTTCCATTAGAGGATACTCTACCACAACAATAGACAGAATAAAAAATTTCAGTCATAATGCCCTTGGTGACACAAGTCTAGCGGTCTTTCCACCTCCATGGAGACACCTTCCAGGCCCACCTAACAGAGCTGCCTGCTAAGAATATATCCTTGGTCTATGAAATATTGTGATAATTTGGATTTATGGAAAACACAAGGGCACATATTCCCCTCGTGCATATAGAGGATGACCCCAACAAACAAATCTTGCACATTATAATCGAGTAGGAGGGCCAGAATTTTATAGGAACTTCAACATGTTAGGGGGAAGAATTCTTTATCCATGTCAATGTGGTCAATTTTTCTAATTGATTTCCCAAGGAACATCTGTGATGATATAGCTCATATTTTTTTCATGTTAGAAATTTTTAGCATTTCAACAATTCTTGTAAGTTTTTCCGTGAAATTCTATTCAATATTAGAAAAATAAGGAACATGTTACAAATTTGGACCCAGATTTGCAGTTACTAGTCCTAAAGCCATACATATCTCCCTACTCAATAGGATAAAATGTTTGTCTGTCCCACTCAAGTTCACATTATCATTACCTGAATTCATGTGAAGAATATGACAGGGATCATGAGGTTTCATCTAAGGCTTCCCAGGGTCTCCAACCTGCCCAACCAACAAATAAAATAAATGATGAATAATAAATACAAGGGAATATTGGAAAAAATTAGAATATGTAGTTAAATGATGCAACAAATTACATTTGAAATGGCTTAGGAATGAAGTCACAGGTTTCTCTTCCAACACAGAGAAACAATGATCCAACTTGCAAGTCATATTTTCAAAGACCACCAATTAATCCAATACAAATCACCAAATCCACATGCCTTGGGTCACTTACTTCAACCCATATATATACAGAATAAAATGAAAACAAAATAAAAGAAAAATATATTTTCAACGGTTACATCTCTCAAATAGTCATTGCGCACAAGATACAACTCAATTAAGTTACTTTGTTGAATCACGAGCATGTCTTACTCTAGAAGTTCCTTGAGTGTCAGGTTTGGAAGAAATTGCTAGTGATTGTAATGTATTTATATTTTGCACATTTGAATTCTTTAGTGTGCTTCAATCAAATGTTTTTGCTTTCCTAGATGTAGAAACAAATTCTCTACTAGGACCTTACTAGGGAGGATTTTTCTGTTGACATTGATCGGGTTTTTTTGCAACCTGTGCTGACAACCTTCTATTGTTCTTGCTTAATAAGGTGTATAAGCATAGTTGGTTTTACCATCATATCAATAAATACAAAAGGTCTATTTTATTTCTCTTCTCTCTTCCTCACCTATAGATGGAATCCTTGGATTTAAATTGATATCTGTACTATTTGATTGAATTTGATTGGCTTCAAAAACAGGGTCCACTAAAGTATTTTCTTGATATAATCATTTATTTTTTTGTCTTTTGTTTCTATTTTCAATAGTGACATTTTTTTTGTGCAGAAAAAATGCTACTACTATAACTTCTCAAATTAGTGGACCTAGATAGGGCTCCATTGCTGTCTATTTCCATTTCAAATTTCTGGTCCTAGTTAGTAGGTGTTGGAATAATGGTATTATGTTCAAGCCAACCACCACATCTAGATGTCACAACTAATGGATAAACAAGTATGATCCTAGCTTGGTGTAAATAGAGTAGTCACACATCTGGGGTTTCATACATCCTTCCTGAAGTGTTTGAGTAGAAACATAGCCAATGTATCACCTAGCAGGACCTACTAACAAAGGATAAGGGACCACAGATGGAGACCAGATTCGATGAAGAAGAGATCATCTTGTAACCCCGATAGGTAACTTCCACACTACAGGTCCAAATAGTGGAGCTCCCCATCACCCCTGATGAAGCCACCTTCATTGGAAAAGATTTGAAACACATGTTGAAAAGGCTACTACCAGGTGAGAGCCCTCTCAATAAGTTGTAGATGGTAAAACCACTCTCCAGGAAGACTTATCCTATTCCAATAAAGGATACTCTTCCACCACAATAGACAAAATAAACAATTCTACTCGCAGTGCCCTTGGGGACTCACGTCCAACGGTCTTTCCACCTCCATGGAGATACTTTGCAATCCCACCTAATAGAGTTGCCTACTAAGACTCTATCCTTGGTCGATGAAACACTATGAGCATTTGGATTTCTGGAAACCATAAGGGCACACATTCCCCTTGTGTATATAGACGATGACCCCAACAAACAAATCTTGTGTACTATAATCAAGAAAGAGGGCCAACAATTTATACCTTAGGGGGAGGATTTATCACAACATCATCAATTGTCACGTGCAAGGATGAATGGGAACTTAACTAAAGAACATGCATACACACAAGAAACAGACCCTGTACATGAACAACAACAACTAGGATAAATTCAGATGTGTGAGCTACACTATTTAGGCCCCACTTCCCCTCTGAAATAGTTTTTAGCCATGATACATATTGAGCTGCTAGCGGGTGATCCAAAATATCAACTAAGAATCCTATGGGTTTTCTAGGAACTAGATATATTTCCATACCTTATTGAAGAAACATTGAAGTCATCTAATAGCACAGAAAATCCCAATTAGAGTCTCCTTTTTGATTTGAGAAATCATTCACAAGTGGCATTCCAATGAACTAGAATGCCCCTAAAGGCATGCAACAAGGACAAATCACTGTGAATGTTATGCCTTCAGCTGACTTGATGTGTGTCATTAGAGTGAGCACAGAAGATGCTCTGGTGAGGATGGGCTAGATAAAGTAGTCCATCATGGAGCTACAACAAGTAAATAAAGATCTCAATATGCATCTCACAGTGGTCATGGTATATCAATATTCACAATTTCAAATGTGGCAGTAGGTGGAAGTAGAGCTCAAGTCAGTCAGGGGATGATTAGATCATATGTGGTCAGAGTTGTGGGTAACCAATTTGGAATTTACACCTTATTTCTCACTTGTGGAACAATTTGATACCCTCTACTACTCATGGGGCTATATGAAGCAACACACAGAAGAACGCTTAGGGAAGGAGCAACATATTCAACAAACCATGTGAAGGATCACTCAATGCTTAGAGGAATGTGTCATGATCCAGTTGCAGTTAGCACAAGTAGCCATAAGTAGGGTTAATATAAACCTATCATTCTCCCGCTATAAGATTATAGAATTGGTCGATCATATCATTGTCTAAATCGGTCTACACCTATTCAATGAATCTATATCCATACGAGGGGTCCAAGGTTTGGACTACCTTCTTTTCAGGATTCTTACAAGAAATCCTCCAGTATTTCAGATTCAGGATAGCATCATTTTGAAAATCCTAATCAATCCCTAGAAATATAGTATAGAGGTCCTTTATATCTAGGATATCAATTACTTTGAAATCCACATAGGTCTTCATTCCATCTAGATTCACTTCCATATGTTCCAACCCATCGATCAGGAACTTCCTTGAGCAGTTCGCTAGATGTAGTTGAATCAGTGAATATAGGAGCTTCATATGCCCTACGAGTTCCCATGATTTATTTTTATTTTTATTTCTTTTTTCATGTTCATATTTGATCCTAGATCTATCATAACCTCTTCATTTTTGTATCCACCTATCAGAGTAGTGTGGAAAAACACCTTTCCAGATCTCTTCTTTTGAACCCAGAGCAGAGGTAATTCATCATCTTAAATGGATGGATTAAATATGTGCAAGCAGAGACCTTCACTTTGTTGTTGAATTATAATCCTCCAATATTATGAGGAAATTATTCAACCAACCTTGCACATCATCCTATGTGGGGTGTACAGGGGTATTATGGCACCTACTCGTTAACCTTCCCATTGGTATTTGCAGCACTGGAAGAGTCCCAATTCCCATATCTCATGTCAAGATAATTTCCTTGATCAAATTCATCACATATTTGAAGTATTCCTTCCGCTGAAATGCACCAAATGTGACAACAACCAACTGAAATTTTTGGATCTATTCAAGAACCACAATGCCCACTTATACACCCATCTTAGCACATCCTGTAGCCACACTTTTGGTGAGGCCTTGTAGACAAAAGTTGACTCTGCTTCCATGTTGTGGCTAGATTCTATAAATAAATAAAGAAAAAACTCTTGGATCCTTAATCAAGAGACCAAATTCACAAGTTACCCACTATAATTTGTTTTTCATTATCCCCATATGTTGTATTTCAAAAAGCTAGGTGCATTATAAAGAGCCTTAAAGATAGAGACACATATTATGTGCCTAAATATGATGTGACACTAAATCAGTCCATGAATCCAAGTTGTATAACAACCTTTCTACAGTGTATCAACATCAAGATAGAATGAAACTCATAACCAACCAGCATCATTTTAATAGCACGTTGAAAACTGAATAGACCCGGAAAAAAACCCAAAACCTATCCCAAGTCAATGAGTTGGTCTACCTCTAAGTCATATGTCATTTATGATGGGGTACTATAAAATGATGGGTTTCTTTCAATCTATTATATGCATTTTCTTTTGTACAAGTGTAGCATGCTCTCTCTAATGAGGAATAGGACCAATCAATTTTCAAAACTCCACAATTTCACTATGGTGATCAGTATGATTCCTAAGTTGTTTAGAATTATGGGAATCTTGCATAAGAACATCATATAACTTGTGCTTCCTATCAATAAATATTCCTACAACATGTTCCTGGTGATAATATTAGAATCAGTAGGGAAAGTATTTCAACAACCTTTCACCTAGGATCATTACTCCTTGGTTGGATTTTCTGTGAAGACCCAGTCATTCGATTTGTTAACTTCCCTGTCTCAATTGCACCCTTAATACTATGGATAACTAGTACTTCTAGCTCCTCTGAAGAATTGGTTTGAATATTTAACCCCACAACATTCGATTCCATGTATGAGTCCAATTATGGAATTCTAGAATCTATTGTTCATACATACATTGATCAAGCTAAATAAATAGACACAAAGTTTAGACATACAAAATCTTTTGCAAAAAAAAGACCATTGACAATGAGCATATATTTTCACTTAAGTTCAAGTTTTATTTAATTCTTATATCTTACAATGGCTTCATATTATCTAATTTCATATGGTACATTAGGATCCTTCCTTATACAGAACAATTATAGCACCCAAAATTCCATAGTTTCAACTAGATATTGGAACAAGGACAAATTTAAAGAAGAACAAATACGCAAAAAGAGTATTTTCTTTATAACATCCCATGACCCGTCTAATTAAAAATGGCTAAATAGTATATTTGGAACAATGCTTGCACCATACTCAAAACTTTCATTGCTGCTAATTGCAATTGGGGAGTCATGTATACTAGATTTCTTGCTTTTGGTGGCTCCTACTCAGACAGTATCCTAAGATGAGTTTGACATGATGGTCATATGAGGCTAGAAGCTACTTGGTTTAATTTTCCTTAAATCTTGAAAACAACAAAGCAGAAATATCTTTTTTTTATCAATTTTTATTGAATCTTCTGCATACAATAAATGTTCTCACAATTGCAAAAAAACATGTTCCATCAATATGAATTATCAAATGTTGCAAGCCAAATTGCAAGACACGCTGCATTCATTTTAGGCAAAAGAAGAATATGACATTAAGGTCCATGTCAAGAAAAATTATGTAGACAAGGTTGTTGATTCAATACCTAACATGTGTTTCAGAGCCTTAGTGAGGTTGTCTTTGAGAGTGTCCTCCCAAAGACATAGGCCTCTTGAGATGACATTGAATTTTGTTAAAATTGGAAGCTAGGGCCAAACTCCATGTGGCTCATACTATTAATGGTAGATGATATTTTTCTTGGATCCCTCTCATCGAGAGGTGTAGGATTGATCTAAAGATCATCCAATTCCAATAATTCTTCATAGAGTTGTGAATTTATTTGTGTTATAAGACAATTTGTCAAGGTCGGCCAGCAACCAAATAAACCCCACTTGTTCTCAACGTTTTAGTATAAAAAGGGGTGGCTTGCAAGTCATTTGCACACACTCTTCTTGTGATTTCTTCCTCTCCACTTGTCCTTGGGTTTTGGTTGGAGGAGAGATCCTAAGAGTCTATGCTGGCCTAAGTGTCATGATGCCCTAGCCATAGTAAGGAGGATTCCCTAGCAGCAGTCTAGCCACAGTCAAAGGAGGAACATCTAGAAGAAATCAAAGGGAATATACCATGCTCTAATCGGCATTCTGAGAGAGACCTTAATGCTTTCATTGAGGAGAGAAGAATTCTAAATGCTGACCTAAAGGGAGATGCCCTAATTGCTGTTCGATACGAGATCAAGGCACAGTCAAAATAGAAGGCTCTATGTAGTCAAGGAGGGAGCTGTAATCCATAGTTAAGGGTGGCCCTAATTCACTATTAAAGAGTCCCTTATACGATGTCCTAAGGTGCCCTACTCCACAATCTATTGAGCCCTTATTCATAGCTAAACAATGATCTTATTCCATAGCAACTGGGCCTTAATACGTAGCTAAGAGAGGTTCTATACACAGCTAATATAGGCCCTAAATCAAGGCCCTAATCCATAGTTAGGAAGGGTCATAATACAATGTCCAAGAGATACTTATACGCAATCTAGAGGGAGCCTTAATATGTTGTTAATGAAGGCCCTAATACGCTACCTGAAGCAGCCCTTATCCATAGTCCTAAGGGAGAATTCGTCCACTATCAATGAAGCAACATAGGTAGACCTATAACGCAGCAAGGAAATGTCGTATCACAAAATTAAGATGCATGTTTTTTGTAGGTGACTATGAGATAAATGAAGCTAATATAGACATGCCTTCAGGACTATTTGATAAGCCATAGTTATACAATAAAGGAAAGAATTGAAGTCTTCTCCCTAGTGTTGTTGCATTAATGATGTTTATGTAACTAATTTGAGGACATTTACTTCAGATTTGTTATGTGCTAGGCCATAGGACATAGCATCATAGAAAGGGTTTCTTATTGACTGCGTGAAGGGTTTTTAAATGCTATGACTAGGCCGAGTTTGAAGAAAGGAGGACGCAAGTCTGTGTGGGTAGTTTTAAGGTAAGGGAAAAAGTTGTTTTGGTTGGTTGTAGGTGACAATTAGTGCAACAACATGATGACAGTATGTACAACAACATATATAGGTACAACTATAATGATTGCAGCATAGTGGAGGCAGTATGTACAACAACATGTATGGGTACAACTGTGAGTGGTGTAGCATAGTGCACCATGATGGGTACAACCATGACTGGTTGCATCTTAGTCACAATAGAAGCTTAGTGAATGGGTGCAGCATAGTGACGGGTGCAACATGATGATGAGGTGCAGCACAGTGAGGTGCAGTATGGTGATGGAGTCACCTTAGAGGATCTGCAAGCAGTTTGCCTTCACCTAAGTTTAGATCAACTACCTCATGTGACATCTTCTTAGAGAAGATCTCTGCTCTTATTTTGATAAGTCAAAATGTTGACTTCTGATGTATATGTACTATCTCTCTCTGTTGAACTATTGAAGATCATATAAGAAGAATTGCTGAAGGGTTTCCCCACATTGTGGTTTTTCCCTGGCTAGCGCCACATCTTGTGTCCTCTTGTCTTGGCTTGTCTTCTGTTATTTATATTTATGTTCTGTCTGCAATTTACTTTAATGTCGATGTGATTGCTAATCTGGAAAAGATATTAAGCTAACTATGAAAATTGAAATAAATTTCTCTAGCATAGAACATACCTAAATTTAACATGGAATCCGAGCTGAGGTGAAGATAATGACCAAGCAAGAGTGAAAGAGCAATCACCAAATACAGTTGGGAAAGGACAAAAGGATCAATGGATTCCTCATCCTTCTTCAAATTCACCAAGGGTGAAATCGAAGTAGAGAACATTATCAGAATGGCGCAGCAGAAGCTTATGATGGCCTACCTAAAGATCACTTCATTGGGATGTCTGGATCTAAGAGTGGAAGGAAAGGTAGATGCCTTGTTTGTAATAAGTTTGGCCATTATGCTGAGGAGTGTTTGAATGGTAGGGACACATCACTTGATTATGATAATAATCATTCCAAGCACATATTCAATGATCAGAGGAATGATAGGTAATGAAGGTCATCAAGGAAATAATTGACTCTTCAGAGAAAGCAAGGAACCCTAGGTATGAAGAATCAAATGGTGATAAGATAAAGAAACATTATCTTATATTGGCCCTCTCCTCTGGACTCCTTGGGAATCTAGCTTATTGATTGTAGTTCTTCAAGGCACTTCATCAGATGGAAGGGTGCTCTCTCTAATTTGGTATAGATGGAAACAGTCGTGAGATTATACTTGGATTCAATGCCACATATCCTGAAAAGGGTGTATGGAATGTTACCCCTCAAATGAATGAGGGTAACTCGATTCATCTATAAGAATATATTTATGTACCTGATCGCAAGAAGAACCTAGTGTCCATTTCGGCAATGGAAGTCCAAGGTTTCATAGTGGCATTCATCAATGGAAAGGTACATTTTTTGGAATTTTCAAAGATGCTTTTATTCAGGGTTGGAAATTTGTATCAAGTTGTAGGAAGTCTATTGGGGACCATGTCAGTTGACACATCTCATCTATAGCATCAGAGGCCTGCTTATTATGGGGCCCCACCCCATGTGAATTAGATGATGACAAGGATGCCTGAATTCAAGAAGAGCATGAAGGTACATGTCCAAGATGTACCGAAGGAAAATATTACAAGGGGACCATTCCCCTCATGTAATAGGTCCACAGGTTTGGAACAACCTGAGGGGTTTGGGATTCATGTTAGGGAATCTCACATATGCAGGTGAAAGAAAGCCCTTTATGACTTGAAACAAAACACCCCGAGAATAGTATGAGAGGATTGACAGCTATCAGATGAAGTTGAGATTCACTAATAGTGAAGCTAATCCAAACCATTGTTTGAAGGTTTTGGATGATAGACCTCTCATACCAGCACCTTATAAGAACGATATATTTCATATAGGTGCTGACCCTCTCACTTGTAGAAGTAAGAGGGAGTTGGATTCTGAATGTGGAATGGTAAACTGCAAGCCCATGACTACCTCAGGAATCTTAACTTTCAGAAGTGATATGATGATGATTCCAAACCAAATTTGGGAAATGCCTCTGAGTTTCATAAACTCATTCGCATTGATGTTCTTGGTGAACTTCCATCCGGACATATGTTTTGCAGTTAGCATGATGAGCTCATATATGGTTGAGCCTTGTTGTATTGGTGCCAAGAATCTCCTGAGATATCTTCGGGGCACAATCTCTCATGGATTTAGATACACTTCCAGAAATGTGAAGCTGCATGACTATTTGAATGCTGACTGGGCAGGCAATGTGGAGGATCGCAGGAGCACTTCTGATTGTTGGTTCTCTCTAGATTCTACTTCGATATCATGGATGAGTAGGAAGTAGAAGTCGGTTTCTTTAAGCACCATCGAGACTAAATGCATAGCTACGAGTATGATATGTGTGAAGCTTCGTAGTTGTTGAAGCTCTTTAGTGAGTTGTTTGTACACATGATGAATACCACTATGATTCTCTGTGACAACCAGGGGGGGATTTGATTGTTGAGGAATCCCATATTCGATGATTGCTCCAATAGATAGACATCAAATACTACCTTATCTGGGAGATGCTAAGTCGATGAGTGAGGAGGATCCATCACATTGAGACTGATGTAAAGGTCCCTGATATTTTGTTAAAACCCTAGGGAAAGGTAAAATCTATGAATTTCTCGAACAACTTGGAGTCGTTGAAAGATCTTCTTATGAGGATCTTGCATATTGCATGCATTGAGCTCTAAGATCTCTGGGGGGCTTGGGGTACTTACTAGAGCAACACGCGACCATAGGGAAACTCACCCTCCCCTTTTGGTGCATTGTGTAAAAGGTGAATGGCTCAGCCTTCCCTGTGACACCCTATGGCGACTATGGAACAAGATGATTAGTTATCCTGTGGGACAGGATGATTAGTTCTAATGTGGTGAATGTGGGATAGGATAATTTGTTCTCCTGTGGATAGGATGATTAGTTCTCCTATCAAGGCATCCTTCCCATGCAATGTGGGACTCATGGGAAGTACCTCTCATCTGATCAATGAGCAGGGAAATGGGGTTAGGGACCATAATAGTACTATCGATGGACGCATCATTGTATCTACCATACTCCCTATGCTAGGATGACCTCCATTGATCTGGGATCAATGAAACTAATCTAGAATCAGTATGAGTGGTTTGAGACAATCTCTTATGATATTGATCTGGGATCAATAAAACTGACTTCGGGTCAGTAAGACTGGTATGACACACACTCCTCATATGAAATTGACTTCAGGCTAGTAAAGAATGGTATGAGACATTCTCGATAAATTCTTCTTCTTCATGGTTCAACGGAGAAGAGAAAAGCAGTGCAAGACATTGATGGCAGGGATAGTACAGTAGGACAGATGGATCAGCAGATGGAGTTCTCCCTAGTTGAGAGGGAGTGTTAAAATTGGCAACTAGGGCCAAACTCCATGTGGGTCATCTTATTAATGGAATATGATATTTTCTTGGATCTCTCTCATTGAGAAGCATAGGGTTGATCTAAATATCATCCGATCCTGATAAGTATCCATAGAGTTATGAATTTATTTGCGTTATAAGACAATTCATCAAGGTTGGCCAGTAACCAAATAAACCCCACTTATGCTCAATGTTTTAGTATAAAAAGGGGTGGCTTGCAAGTCATTTGCACACACTCTTCTTGTGATCTCTTCCTCTCCACTTGTCTTTGGGTTTTGGTGGGAGGAGAGATCCTAAGAGTATACACTGGCCTAAGTCTCATGATGCCCTAGCCATAGTAAGGAGGATGCCCTAGTAGTAGTCTAGCCGCAGTCAAAGGAGGAACATCTAGACACAATCAAAGGGAATATGCCATGCCCTAATCCGCATTCTGAGAGAGACCTTAACACTTTCTTGGAGGAGAGAAGAAGTCTAAACACTCACCTAAAGGGAGATGCCCTAACTGTTGTTCAATATGAGATCAAGGCACAGTCAAAAGAGAAGGCTATACACAGTCAAGGAGGGAGCTCTAATCCGCAGTTAATGGTGTCCCTAATTCACTATTAAAGAGGCCCTTATATGCTATCCTAAGGTGCCCTAATCCACATTCTATTGAGCCCTTAGTCACATATAAACAATGATCCTATTCGCAGCAACTTGGCCCTAATACACAACTAAGAGGAGGTTCTATACACTGCTAATATAGGCCCTAATCCACAATTAGGAAAGGTCCTAATACTTTTTCCAAGAGATACTTATACGTAGTATAGAAGGAGCCTTAATATGTCATTAATGAAGGCCTTAATATGCTACCTAAAGCAACCCTTATCCACAGTCGTAAGGGAGCATTCATTCACTGTCAATGAAGCAACAAAGGTAGACCTATAACGCAGCAAGGAAATGTCTTATCACAATATTAAGATGCATGTTTGTTGCGGTGAATGTGTGATAAAGGAAGCTGATATAGGCATGCCTACAGGACTATTTGATAAGTCATAGTTATACAGTAAAGGAAATCGTTGAAGTCTGCACCTTAGTGTTGTTGCATCAATGATGTTTATGTAACTATTTTGAGGACATTTACTTCAGAGTTTCTATGTGCTAGGCCATAAGCCATAGAATCATAGCAAGGGTTACTTAGTGACTGCGTGAAGGGTTGTTAAATGCTACAACTAGGTTGAGTTTGAAGAAAGGAGGATGCAGGTCTATGTGGGCAGTTTTAAGGTAAGGGAAAAAGTTTATTTGGTTGGCTGTAGGTGACAATTAGTGCAGTAGCATGATGACAGTATGTACAACAACATATATAAGTATAATTGTAATGACAGCAACATAGTGGATGTAGTATGTACAATAGCATGTATGGGTACAAGTGTGAGTGATGTAGCATAATGCACCATGATGGGTACAACCATGGTTGGTTGCATCTCAGTGACAAGAGCAGCTAAGTGAATAGGTGCAGCATAGTGACAGGTGCAGCATGATGATGAGATGTAGCACAATGAGGTGCAGTATGGTGATGGAGTCACCTTAGAGGATTTGTTGAAGCAATATGCCTTCACCTAAGTTCAAACCATCTACCTCATGTGACATCTTCTTAGAGAAGATCTCTACTCTTATTTCGATAAGTAAAAATGTTGACTTCTGATGTATATGTACTATCTCTCTCTCTGCTGAACTATTGAAGATCATATAAGAATAATTGACGAAGGGTTTCCCCAAATTGGGGTTTGTCCCTAGCTAGCACCACAGCTTATGTCCTCTTGCCTTGGCTTGCCTTTTGTGATTTATATTTATGTTCTATCTACAATTTACTTTAATGCTAATGTGATTACTAATCTAGAAAAGATATTAAGCTAATTGTGAAAATTGAAATAAATTTCTCTAGCATAGAACATACCTAAATTTAACAAATTCATTGTCTTGTAAGGTTGCAAGGTGGCATAGATAGACTTAATTGATTGCTTTATTATACTTTGAGAGAGAGATCTCATTTCATTTATACCTTTCTCTACCATCTTGCTGCCAAGCAAAATAGGCATTGTCACATTGTAAATTCCATTACCATGTATTTTGGTATTCTACAAACTAGACCTATCACCAGTAAGGTTGTCATACCAAACTCTCTCTTACTTTGTTCACTAACCATGACTGTCTTCTCAAACTGCTTATAGTAGGAGCTTCAGTTGTACATCACACAAAGTTGGGGGCTGTAGGTCTACAACTATTAGCTAAAGTTGTATTTTCTAGCATTGTGGTCCTTAAATTTGGAGGTGTTCTACCTAAAAAAGTAGGCATTAATGAAGTCTTATACCTTCAAAGGATTTTTTTTTCACTTTGAGAGAAGTTCCTTGTAGTATTACAAAATTTCTAGATGACATGATGATATCTTTGCTCACAGAAGAAGGCTCTGGCAGAGGTAATGAATTCCTCTAACTTAGTTTTGTCATGGAAGATTTAAACAATGGTTTTGATAACTACATGGATGACCTTGGTTAGGACTTTGATGCAGACAATACTGACTTTGAAGATGTGTTAGAAGGCCTTGAAGAAGCTACAGAGTTTGGTGTTTTCACTAAAAGTTTCTATTTTTTTGGCTTTGATCCAAACAAAATTGACCTTGACGAGGGGATTGAAGACCTTGACTCACCAAAAATTGTATGTATTATAGATATGAAACCTTATGGTGCCAATTACACTATTTTCATAATTACCACATAAATATTGGTACCTATTGTGTTTACTTACCTATAAAAAAGGTAATTCCTATCATGGAATACTTGTTACATGTTTGCATTCCAAAGATGTGTTGAAGATTATAGCTTGTAGCCCTGAGTAGATGTTGAACTTATGGCAAGGACTAGGGGGAATCCTATAGGCATACTGGTATCTAAATTTAGAGTGTAAAACATCATGTTACCTGTCCAATGACAGAATATAGGGAATGGTAATAACAGTTGTGAAAACAAACACAAATTAGACACATGAATTCTATCCATTTTCCCATGATATTGAACAATCATTGATGGTAGATGATGCCCTCTATGGTTCTTCACTTCATTCTTATGGTTTGTCTACATCACCAAATCCTAGTACTCTGCCTTCAACGCTATTTAATCCATTTTCAAATGATAATAAAAGAAGGAGTCTCTCAAGCTATCAACCATTTATTTACTTTAGCAATGGTGCATCTGACTTTGTTTTCAGCGCTATGCCTAAAGCCAATGGTTCAAGTCAAATTAATGGTGCTAATTATGATAAGGATCTCTCAAAAATGCTTGAATTTATAGGGAGTGAGCCCTTTTCCATATACAACACAATCAAAATGTTTTTCATGTAAAACACTAACTTCTAACTATGGTGTCAGTCTAGCTATACCAACAATTTCTTTTCACAATCTAAAATCTAAAATTACCAATCCCTTCAACTAGTAAAGAAAAACAAGAAGAAAGAACCTAGAGGACCACAAATAACAATACAGTAGAGAAAAATAATAATATCTCAGCAACTATAATTGCAAAGCATAAATTAATATCATATATTTCAATTGCAGCACTAAAAGAAAACTCAAAATAACATAAAAGCATATACAACACTATATTACACAAGTAAACATTGTTAATGGAAAGATGCAACACATATTGGTAGAATCATGTCTTTATCAGTGAAATTTCATCAAACCATTGAACAATTTGATGTTGACAATATTTAAATAAGTTAAAGGAAACCATTGACCTATATTGTACAGTTTCTGGGATGGAAATCAATATGTAGAAATATTCACTTGCTTTTAATTGGGTAGAGGAGGAATAACTTACAATGATATTGTATGTCTTCTCGATTTAGAGCTCAAATTTTCAAGAAGGCTTTAAGTATCCACATTTCAAGAATCACTGGAATTAGTTGATAAAGAATATAGGAAAAAAAACTAGCAGTGTAATCAATGGCTTTCTTGGGAGGTAGATTGACATTGGCCAAGGCAGCGTTGGAAGCAAGTCCAATCTATTGGCATATTATGGCCTACATCCCTAAGGGTATTGAAATAATTAGAAGGAAATTTTTTAAATTTTTTATGGACAGGTAAGAGGAAGAAAGAGGGAATTCCACTTGTCAGATGTTAGTCCTTGTCTAAACCAAAAGAAACTAGAGGTTGGGATTTCAAATACATTCACTTCTTTGGAAAATTTCTAGCTATCAAAAGTCCATGGTAGACTATTTCCAAATAGGGACTCTGGAGGTAGGTGATATACCAAAATAAAATTGAACACCTTAACATGGAAAAATGAGATAGGAAGGAAAACAAAACTATCCAAAATGGGTCTATAGTCTGCAAATAATTGGCATTGAATTTCACTTTGGTAGGTGTATGGTTAATATGGGGAGTTGCAAAAGGGGATCAAATTGAAATAGGGACTAATCCATAGGTTCGATGTGCAGAAGCCTACATATTACCATTGTATTTGGTTGCTAGTTTGCAACATCAAGGAATTCATACCCTGGGTTATGGAACTGATGCAATAACTGCCTCATTTTGGCAACAAAGATGGAAGAAAGGAAAGGAGCTTGGCTTGAAAAAGAGGGAAATACACCACTGGAAGGTATTTGCGGATCAACATATGAATATTCATATCAGAATAAGAAAGAAGGATTTTATGATGTACTCAAGGAACCCTAACTTGGGAGAATATACTCCTATATTAGGGTACAAAGAAAAGTCTGTAGATACAACCTACGAAGAGGAGGCCTAGAGGTGAAATATTCCATGGAAGTCTTATGCTCCTTTAAATTCAAAGGTTTGAATGTCATTAGTTCTTTGGAGCAAAAAATTAACTTGGAAAATACTTCAAAAATGTAGCAAGAATGGTTCAGGGTGGTGTACACTACATAAGAAGGAAAGATAACTAGTTAATCAATTATTAATAATTCCACATATGCATGTAAGATATGGGAAGAGATGAAGTAACTGAAAAATTGTAGCGGGGGGTGACAAGTTGTTAATTTTAGGTATGTTCTATGCTTAGAGTAATTTATTTCAATTTTCACAGTTAACTCAATACCTTTTCTAGATTAGCAATCACATCAGCATTAAAGTAAGTTGTAGATAGAACATAAACATAAATCATAGAAGACAAGCTAGGACAAGAGGATAGAAGATGTGGCGCTAGCCAGGGAAAACCCCCAAATGTGGGGAAACCCTTGATCAATTCTTCTTATATGTTCTTCAATAGTTCAATAGAGACAGGGAGAGAGAGAGAGAGAGAGAGAGAGAGTACATTCACAATAGAATTCAACACTTTGACTTATCTAGATAAGAGCGTAGATCATCTCTAAGAAGACGATACATGAGATCAGTTGAAGACATGCTGCTTCAACTGATTCTCCAAGGTGACTCCTTCACCTATCATTGTGTTGCATCTCATCATCATGTTGCACCTCACCGTGTTACACCATGTTGCACCCATCATCACAATATTGGACCTTATGACCATGTTGTACACATCATATTGTTGCACCTTATGTTGCATTTTTGTCTCAGCGTTTAGCACTATTGTACCATGTGCCATTGTTGCACCATGTTGTCACCCATGTGCTTGCTACATCATTGATGCTTTGTCTACTTGCTACACCAAGTACCATACTATTGTCCCAATGTGTTTGCAGCACTATGCTTGTTGCACCTTGTTGTTGTTGTTGTCCCATGTACCATACCACTATGTACAGCCACCATGTACTCATTGTTTCTACTATCCTATTGTGCCACTGCTGCACAATGTCATAGTTGTCCTAATCATTGTGCTATCCCAAAATTTTTTTGTCCTAACATGTTGTTATCCCAACATGCAAATGTCCCATCATTGTGTTGTCCAATGAGTTTGTAACACCATGTACCTTGTCACATTGTTTTACTATTGTACATTGTTGTCCCATTGTGCACTATATGCCATTGGCCATTGTTGTCCCATTGTTGTACCATATGTTGCACCATGTTCCATTGTTGTCACATTGCTGACCATTATACATTGTTGTCCCACTGTGTACTATATGCCAATGACCATTGTTGTCCCATTGATGTACCATATGTTGCACCATGTTCCATTGTTGTCACATTACTAACCATTGCTATCCCATTGTGCACTATATTGCACTATACATCTAGCTGTCATATTCAAAGTGGCTAGCTATAGTGTTGTGGCATGTGGCCTACCACATAGCAATGTCAATGTCTTCTCCTCTTAATTTTTAGGTGACAACAATAGGCTTCCATTAAGACAACAATCTATGACAATCAAAACAACAGTTAGAGAACAATGTTAAGGATAGCTGGAAGTGGCTTCTTTAACTCAATGATTAAGTGTGGGAGATCCATGACAGTGAGGGCATTACTTGTGTAGAACTTCTCTTCTAAGACAATGTTTAGGTACCATCTCCATTAGCCAGCATAGAAACAAATATTAGGGCATCTCTCCTCCTTAGACCTACAGCTAGGGTTTCTGCCTTCATTTCCATGGCTATATATTTATGGCATCTCCATAATTGTGGTTAGGGTCACCCTTAGGACAGGATAGTAGATGAGGGATTTCTTCCTTGACAACGTAGATGATTAGGGCTAACTGTGTCCTAGATTGAGGTCATGCGTAGAGATGCTAGGGCATCATCTAGGACTGCGTTTAGGGCATCGTTTTAGGACAACGTTTATCCATTAGATATTCTTCTTTCCACTAAAACCAAAAAAAATGGAGAAGAATAAATATCAAAAGAGTTTCATGTGTAAATGACGTGTAAGGCACTTGTATTTATACCAAAACGTGGAGCACAAGAGGGGGAAGTTTAGTTGCTAGTCAACCTTGACGAATCGTCCCATAACACAAATAAATTCATATCTCCATGAATACTTATCGGAATGAGATGATCTTTGGATCAATCCTACACCTCTCAATGAGAGGGATATAAGAAAAATATCAACTACGATAAATAAGATGACCCACATGGATTTTGGCCCTAGTTTCCAATTTTAACACAAGTGCAGACTATGGAGGAGGCTTTGAAGAATTGGACCCAGAATAAAGAGCTTGAAGGTTTTTGAGCTCTTACTATTGTGGTTTCTTGGAGCATATCATCAGCTTGAAATGCTGATATGTTTCAGGAGAGATACATTCCTCCATTTCAATGTGCATCTAATATCAAGTTAGTGTTTGGAATCATAAAAATACATCAAAAGACACAAAAACCCAAGATGCATAATAAACCGCGAATTGATTAATTGGGGTGACTTGTATGGTGTTAGCCAAGAGAAAATACTATTTGTACTACATGAGGTACCTTATTTCTAAATGATTCTCTTCTCCTTAAAATCAATGCAATCTTGGGTGCAGTACTAATAACTATGTTTAGTTGATGGCTCTAATGATCTTAATGGAAATGGCAGCATACATGGACGAGACAAAATTGTTGATTTTTGGTGACTATGATGTGGTTATACACTAGATGAAGGACTGCTACAAGACAGGGAACATGACTTTGCACTTTATACTAGCTCAGATGAAAAAAATGGAGACATTCTTCTCCAACATATACCATCATAATGCTTGTAGAGAACCTAACACAAGGGCATATGGTTTATCAAAATGACTACTTCTGGAAGTCAGATAGGTGTGATCTTGGAGGTCAAAGAAGGAATCAACCAGCTAGAAAGCTTGAAGATAATAGTTGGAGTTTGAAGTTGTTTACTAAGTGTTGAGTAGTATGGTGCTCTTATTTTGGTTTACTAATTTCTATAATTGTTGAAATTCAAATAGTTTTTTTATGAAAGACTTATGTATATGGACTGTGATGTATTTTTTTAGAACAAGAGAAACGATTTATATTGCTTTTGTTTTGGAAAATTTGCTTGTTGTGAGACTAAATTAAGGGCAGTGTGGGTATAATTATCAAATATTTCTAGTATTCTTTTGGATTTTATGAATATGGTTATAATAATGTGAAAAAAATAGCATAAACAAGGACAATGTGTGTGTGGGAGAGTTTGAAAATGAGAACACATATAGATATACATACCAAGGTATTGTGAGGGGTGCCATACTAGTTTGGATTCTTTCAATCTTGGAGAAAACTAATTGGTCTTCCATTGCTTTACCTTTAGTTATTTTTCTTGTTTCTCTACCTTGAGTTCACCTAAACGCCTCCTAGATAGCGACTCACTAGCTGGCGAAAAGTAAGTATCCTCTAGTTTCCTCTTTTTGGTAATTTATTGAACAAAATGTCCATTTGTAGTTTCTTGATGGTTCAAGACTGGTCCATGTTGTCTATTCTTTCCATTAAATGCATTATGCTTCTCATTTATCATTGACAACATATATTCAAACTTTACCTTACTAGGCAAGAATGGCAAAGATTCCATTGGTTGAGTCGGTTTTAAAGGGGTCTCAACTCCAATGATACCTTGAAATCTACTAGCTTGCATAAGAGTATTATTACCATTAGTCAATTAAGGTCAGGTTGAATATTATTAAAAGCTTTCAGGAATCAACTCTTATTTGGACATATATTTAGTATAGATCCTGCATTTTGTAGTGAATACAGAATCCTACAGAAAAGTCAAAAGCTATGAAATAGAGTGTACAAAATAAAATCTCAACCCTGAACTTTAAGCTATGTGAGTATACAAACAAGTATGAAAAGCATTACAATTGATATTTCTAATACATTTCTCCTTGTTAGGAATTTTAACGTTCGTCAAAAATAAATGTTTGTTTCCCATCCTTGCAAATGTTTGATAGTATAATAAAAAATTATCAACTTCAGAACAAATTAAAAATAACAGAATAATGTTGGTTTCCAAATAGATCTGTGTATATCCAACACCATTTTCAATGGGATTGTGAACCAATGGTGAGGGTGGTGGCTTCTCAATCCATCCACTAGGATTCCAATCAATGAAGGGCATGTTCTTAAGAGTTGCCCCTTGTGGGATGGTTTGCATGTGCAAGAAAACAATATTAAGGTTCAACCCTCCTGGGCCAGTTTAATATGTGGGTGGGGCCAAGGGAAATGATAATTTCATTGTTCAAAGGTTTTCCTATGCAAGGCAACAACTTTATGGTTCAACCCTCTTGGGCCAGTTTACCCTGTGAGTGGGGTCAGGGGAAATGATAATTTCATTGTTCAGAGGTTCAAAATTAACATCAAGAAGAATTAATATGTTTAGCTTCTGACAAAGTAAGGCAGAGATAAAATATGTGCACATTTCCACTCATTTCTCCTTATGTGTTCCTAATCTTGAATCTGATGGAATCATTTCCCATACATTCTGCAATAGATTGTAATTCTATGGATGGATGTACCTAAGCTGAAAAATATCATCTATTATTTCCTTAGGGAGCTCATGTTCTATATGATTCCATTTCTTTTTTATTTATGCGAGTTAAAGCTTAACATCTAAATACTATTTTCACACAAAAAGATAAAGGCTCTTTCAGGCCATCTCACATTTAAAAATCGGAGTCAGAAAGTCAAACTTTCATTACAGTAATTTGACTATGCTATATTCGATGGTGTAGACAAGGAGAAATTTAAAGCCAAAACAACCAAAAATTACAACCTGCCTATGCATGTAAAACCCTCAAACTATCATAGAGGAAAGTTACAAAAATGAAAAAGAAAACTAAAAAACAGCATATATATGTCTGCTGACAATTGTAATCTCCTATACCCAAATATGGAAAAATTCCTAAGCTTCAGAAACAAAACTCATTTCCAAAGACACAAAATATTTTTTAATTCATTTTATCAATGATTTTCAAACATTTCTTTTAGCATAGAGACTCAATTAACTAAAAAGACTAGATGCAGATTATATAAATTGTCTAACGACAAGCTAGTTTGGTCAGGAACTAGTAGAAAGTTTTACCTCCAACAATAACTAGTTTGTTTCCTACTAAGTCACCACAGGGCCATAACAATGTCAAATGCAACCACTAAATCAATTCATCCCACTATTTCCTCGATCTAGGTCATGCTATAAAATTTCTTTTAGATTAATTTAAAAGCATGCACAAACTAGATCCATTCTGCAAATATCTGAATGTATTGTGTTACCCCTCAATGAGTTAAAATTTATAATTAGGGTCTGCCTCAAGTTATCAAAAGGCATAAAGAGGTTAACTAATTTATTTTTAGAGTTTGCAGGTGCTACAATAAAAGAGTTCAGAGAAATTTTTTGAGAGTTTCCTAGGCAATGAGACTAGCAAGTTTTCATATCTTGGGGATAAACAAAATGTACAATCATCATGCAAAACCATAATAGAATTTGGGTGTCTAACAAATGTTGAGCATGCTCAAACACTGGACCTCACCAACTCATAAAAAAGAAAATGATCCCATCAAAATCCAAGAATAGGTAACTAGCCCACCAAAACACCATACAAGAAAATAGGAAAAAATACAAAAGGAAAAAAGAGATTTTTTATATTGTAGAAAACAAATCTGAAATACAAGATCTAGCCCATTCTGGTTTAAAAGGAGGGCTTATGATTTACTACCTATAACTTATATTTATTACACAGAATTTATCTATGACAAATATTCAACCATTAGTACCATCCATTAACAAATTATGGGAATATACCCTCGGCTTCCATGACAAAAATGAGCATGTTCATTTTGATCCACTCAAGGAGTAGGAATGATCTTCTTAAACCTCAAATATATATCTAAAAAATATGGAAACACACCGTAAGAGAGAAATGCATTGTCATTTTAGAAATTACCATTTGATTAGCAAAAAACTACATATTAATGTATTCAATAGGCTCCACATTTATTGACCAATTTGAAGATAACATAACAAACAAATCTGGTACACGACATACAACTTCCTTGGGAATCATTTGCAACAAACATATGTTAATTACGTGGCCTCCTACCTCTGAATTCCTCCTAACTTTGAACGCCTCTAAACACAAGTGAGGAAGTGGGCCTTGATGACGGTCTATCTAAGTAGTGCCAATCGTGGCCTAAAAATGTTTTGTCCGATGTGATCTACTTCCTCAAGAAAATCACAATCATGGCTCAGATTTTCATCTACACAAGTGATTGTAAGACTGAATGAACTTCAATGCCCGAGAATGTAGGTGCTTCTCCTTGCATCAAAATCATGGCTCGGATTTTCACCTACACACGTGACTGTAAGACTGTAAAACTGAACAAGCATCTAGGTGCTTCTCTAGATGTTTAACAACACCTTGGCTTGGTCTCTCTACTCATTTCAGCCTACTCATTTTGGCATTCATGAGGTGCATTTTCAGAGCTAACCATAAGCTAAACAACAAAAAATGGTTTTTATAAAGCCCTCCTGCAGGCTTAATTATCTCTTAAGTGCCGCCAAAAGCAAACACTAATTTTTTTTTGGCTTTAATTTCTTTTAACTTTGGCCAAAAGCAAACATAATATTTTTTTATTTGTTTTGGATTGGGTTTAGTTAAAAGTTTCTTGGGGTAATTTAATTTTCAATTTGGAAAATTAATTTTCAATTTGTTTTATAAGAATATTTGGATTTTCAATAGTTAATCTATTTTTTATATTAAAAATAAAAAATATTTAGTCAATTTCGATTATGTTTTCAAATTAAAAGTATTTTTAATATTTAACAAGAAAATCAAAATGGCCCTTGGATGGAGTATATTGTCAATATTGTTTAATGTTCATGTATTTGAAGGATATTACCAATTGTGTTTAGTGTCAAGTTAACGTAATAGAATGAAGAATGATTAACCTCCTAGGAGCACAAGAGACCATGATTATGTGACATCAATGATGAGAAATGTTATTAGAATATGCCAAAATAAATCTAATAATATGCAAACAAATCAAAAGGTTAGGCCTCCTTACTCACCTACAATGTCATGATACTCCTATAAAATATAGCCAAGGTATTTGCATCTCCACACATATATATAACAAAAGGAAATGATAAAAATGAAGGAAAATATAATTCTAACTAGGATATAGAATATTTCTTTGGTAATTGGTAGAATGATATCAATTTCACACCTCATAGGTATAATTGAAGCATTCCTTTGAGATGACAATTTAAGGGGAGGATCAAACAAGGTGTGAAGAAAGTATGATTCTCAACACTGTGATAAGCATGTGAGTGCAAAATGTTACAGTAGGCTTGAATATAATCATTTCATTACTTACAGGCTTTAGCAATAGAATGTAGCTCCTTGATATAGATTGGGCATCTATGAAAACCATCACAGAGTCTCTTGCTATGATAGACCATCAAATGTTTGTGTCGTGTGAGAACTACATCAACGACATGAATGATTGGCACATAAGGTCCCTGTTGTGTAGCCATTCATCGACCATAATTAAAATGACTAACATAAATGACTAATTTGTATTATTGTAGTACCTTTTAAGTAATCGTACTTTTGTTCCTAAACTGAATTAGTCATTCACGTTAGTAATTTTTTGTCGGATTACTTATTATCTAGTCGTATATTTTAACTTGAGACTATATTAGTCATTTATGTTAGTCATTTTTAGGTGGGTCACTTAAGATTGCTCATTTTTGGTAGTATTTCACTTGGAAAGGTTGTGGTGGCTAAAGTTTTTGGTCACCTGGTCACTAATTTCATCATTTTCTACTAGTGACCGAAAGTAGCATCCTCCTTTCTCCAGTTACCTACTAGAGGAGTCTCCATGGGTTTACAACTCTCCATGTGAAACCTTTTCAGTATCTCGTTGGCATACTTTCCTTGAGAGAAAAAAATTTCCTCATCACCTTGACATACTTTCATACCTAGAAAGTAGTGCATGAGCCCCAAGTCCTTCATTTCGAACTCTCTTGCAAGATCCTCTTTGCAAGACTTGATCAACTTATCATCACCTGTCATAATCAAATCGTTGACATATAAAACAATAATCAAAAACTTACCTTCAACCACAATATGGTAAAGTTTCACATCTGCTTCACTTTTGGTGAAGCCCAACCCAGTGAAGTAGCTATCGATCCTGGTGTACCAAGCACATGGTGCTTTTTTTATCCCATACAATTCTCTCTTCAGTAGGCACACATGTGACTGTCTATCGAAGGTCTCAAAACCCTCAGGCTGCTCAATATACACCTCTTCCTCAATCATGTTGTTGAGGAATGCTTTCTTTACATCCATCTGATGTATCTTCCATCCCATCTGTGGTGAGAACACCAAAATGGATCTGATAGATGAGTACCTAGCAATAAGAGAAAAAATATCATCGTAATTAATCACCTCCACCTGAGAAAAATCTCTTCCCACAAAAATGGCCTTGTGTTTCTCCACACCACCATCCATTGCTTGCTCTACTTTTTAAAGCCATCTGGAACTCACCACTAACTTGTCTATCAATCATGGGACCACATCCCAAACACTATTCCTGACAATGGAGTCATACTCCTTAACCATGGCATCAACCCAAATTGTTTGTTGCACTACTTCCTCAAAAGAGGATTTCTCAGTCTCTACAGATATGCTCATCAAATCTATGTATCCAGTGTACCTCTCAGGTGACCTCCCCTTCTTGAGTTGTGATGTGGGTGCTCGCACATTCTCTCTAGCATCATGAAATAACATGTCAGCCTCTTTGGTTGCTCTCTCCCATCTCTAAAAGAATCTACAAGAGTGGGTGTCTCCACCTCCTTCACCTTTATATGTGGCGACTCCACATCAACCTAGTGTTCCTCCTTAGGAGCTAAGAGCTCCTCAAACGCATGCAGTTGTAGCTCCCTCTCAAGGGAACATCTCATGGCCTTCTCTTCATAAAATT
Source organism: Pinus taeda (assembly GCA_000404065.3). NCBI lineage: Eukaryota > Viridiplantae > Streptophyta > Pinopsida > Pinales > Pinaceae > Pinus > Pinus taeda. The sequence continues at coordinate 332,054 of APFE030612699.1, read as the reverse complement.
TTACATCCCTACGAACCAATGTCATCCTATTGGTTGGCAGGTACACCCAATAGTTATGAGGTGTATTAGTGTACCCCATAAATATCCCCAACTCTAATATTGGATCAAGCTTCTTCCATGCATCTTTGGTTACATGGGAGTAGAATGATGAACCAAAAATCTTGAAGTGTCCCACATCTGGTTTCTTCCATCAAAAATCCTCTTTTTTTGTACTCATCCCAAGAATTAGATGAGGGATTTTGTTTTGCAAATAAGCAAATATGTTTCATGCCTCAGCCCACAAGTGCTGTGGTAGGCCCTGATTATGTAACATCACCCTTTTCGCTCCCACAATACTCTTGTTCTTCCTCTCAGCAACCCCATTCCATTGTGAGTTATGAGGCAATATCAACTCTTGTTGAATGCCTTTCGATGCATGGAAGTTTTGTAAACTCATTTGACACATACTCTCCACCATTGTCACTCCTGAGAGCTTTAACCTTCTTGCCAGTATATTTCTTAACTCGTGCTTTAAATTTACAAAACTTTGCAAACGTATTATATTTCTTCTACATGAATAAGCTCCAACGCTTACGAGAAAAATAATCAACAAATATAACATACTACATGTGCTTGGTCGTGGATTTTGTCGAGAATGGTCCACACACATCTGAGTTGACTCGATCGAGGATCACCTGTGCTCACCTATCTTTGTCATCAAAGGAAGTCTTGGTGTACTTTCCTAATGTAGACCCTTTACATGTGTCAACCTACTCAAGTGTACCCTTAGGAATACTGGTAGAAATTTGTTGCATGATCTTCAAAGCATCATGGTGCAAGTGACCCAACCTCACGTGCCACAACTCACCAATGTCTCAGCTCTTTACCTTCTCCGATTTCATGCTCAATGTAGCAAAATATTCAACCTCCAACTTGTAGAGATTCTTCACTTGAATCCTTATCCTCTTCACTTGTCCCATGGCTATGTGATGAAGGAACGCCTTTCCCTTACTAAAGATCACATCATAGCCTCTATCCTACAACATGACAATAAATACCAATTTCTTCTTCAACCCAGTAACATACATAACATCTTGCAAAGTGAAGGGAGAACCCAACTCCCTCTGAAAGGTAACTTCACATATCCCAGTAGTGTGATACCTCTCGTCATCACCCATCTCAATATGCATTTGGAGATCCTTCTCTTCCAAGTTACTAAAGATGTCTTTGTTACCAATCATGTGGAAATAAGCTTCATTGTACACGTACCATACACTACTCATCATTGATGACACCATACAAGCAATGAGGGTAAAGTCCAGTTTGAATTGTGAGACAAGAGCCTCACCTACCTCTCCTCCTGACACCTTCTTACTGGCCTTCTTGAGCAGACACTTTGTGGAAAAACGTCCTAACTCATAACAGTGAAAGAACTTGAATTTTGACATGTCCTTCTTCTTGTTTCCATGAAAATAATCTCATTTGGAATGGGATGACTTCCCCTTCCATTTATTTTCCTTAGCCGCTAAGGCACAATTATCCTCATCATCAGTCTTTGATGAAGATCCATCTCTTGTGTTCCTCTGAATCTCTTCTTATACCAAATCCGACCACAGTTGTTCCCAATCTGGTAGCTTCTCCCTCCCATTAACTGAGTCCTGGTAAGTGTGCCATCTCTTGGGAATTTCTAAAAGAGCTAGATTCACCATATCGTCTTTAGCAAATGTAATCCTGGAATTTCCAAGCTCATCCCAACAATGAGTGAAATTGGTTAAGTACTTTGGAATTGAGTTTCCCTTCTCCATATTGATCTTTCTAAGTTTGTCCTTCAGTTCCAACTTCCTATGGTCACTGTTATTCTGAAACAAGTCCTTCAATGCCTTCCACATTGCGTATGGAGTATCCTTGCCATGGAGGCTCGAGACAATGTGATATCGAACTCCTTCCAAGATAATCCTTCTCACATTTTCCACACACTTTCTCCATTCAGACATATATTTAGCATTTGATGTTGGAGGCTTAGGAATTTCATGATCTATGAATTCCTTGAGGCCATTGTCTTCTAGTACTGCCTCCATCCTTTTCTTACAAGTTATGTAATTCGAGTTTCCCTCCAAGGCATACTCAAGTCTCAAACTGTAGAAAACCATATTTTTAATTTTTAAGTATGAATCGCAAATTAGATTTCACTTGCACAAAAAACTTGAATTGTCCTCTTCTATACTTTATTAATCTCTGATACCATGTATATTTTTACTATGTAGATTCAACAGCTTACGTGATATGCTAAAACACAAGACATGAATCTACTCTACTCTTCAGTGGAAACCAAAATTGATCGATGAAAACAAAGAACAGAAAAGGAAGAATATCAATTGCGCATAACACAATGTTTCTTTGGGGAAAGAAATTGATAAAAACTCTTACTATCTATATTGCATTAACCAAAATATATGATAATAAAATACAATGCTTTTTCAACCCGAACAATTCTGACATTGTTGCAATCTATCTCTTTGCCTCACAAGCCAACTCAAGCTAATACTTATCCAAATATGTTGCATGCCAAGCCCCTACTTTCTTGCACAATTCCTAAGAGAATAGGCCCATATTTAATTGGGAAATCCACTATCCATAACTGTGTAATCTATCCATAGACCCTCAACTAATTGCATGCACCATTTGTACAAATCGGAAAATTATACACCTGATGGTACACTGTCCCTAAACTCTAATCTCAACTAGATCTTCCTCTAAATTGACATACATGGGTTATTTATGAGTGAATCTTCAGTTAACTAGTGTGGCACTGAGGATGCACTGGTGCACTTCCCCACTATTAGACTCTAACTAGTTCCTCCAATAGTTAGAACTAATTTAACTAACTATAACTCAGTTAGATTGAGTTATCTAATTACAACTCAAAATAACTCAACCTGGGCCCATAAAATTTGTGGATCACTCTACATGACTCTAGATAGGCTTTCAACTCGAATTTCCCTTGTCAATTAAGTCAATTTAACTTAATTAACTATTAGAAGTTGTTATGATAATAGATTTTTGATTTAATTCACAATTTAATTCGAGGACAAATTAAATTGGAATTTCTTGTTGTTATTTTTAATAGAGGTATTTATAAGCTTCTCTGAAAGAACAACCTCTTCTACTATCAATAATTAGGGATCCCTCTTCCACCCAAAAATAAATAAGTGCCGATACAAAGTTCTCTTTAAATAAATAAATAAAGGCAAAATAAGAGAAAGGATTCATGCGTAGAGAGGTGAATCAAGCAACTTTATTGGGGTACTTTCCAGGCTCATTACTAGTGGAGAAATGTTTGATGTGACATTGTTTCCTAGAACTGTGTAGTGTGTAGTCACTATGCTCTAAGGTTGTGGTTCTATGCAAATCCAAATTCCAGCACCCTCCTTGCACCTCTAGAATTGCGTGGTTGTGCCTCTCAATATTCCTTGAATTGTGCACTTCACACCTTCATCCCTCAATATTTTCCCTTGCTTGTTAGAACTCTAAAATGCACAAATAATCTTGCCTCTCATGGCCTCCAAAACTGTGCATATGTTTCCTCTAGTGCCCTTCCCTCAACCAGAGCTCACTGCCCCCAAAAGCTACAGATATTTTCCCTTCCTGCCTCTTTGTTTCCCAGTCCCCCTTGCCTCTTAAAATTGTGCAATACTATCCTCCCAGGGCCTCATCTTACAGCAGCCACTACGTGATTGAACTATGCAATCCCAACCCTCTGTGGGAACTACGCAATTTTTATCCTCGGTGAGGACTGTGCAGAAAATTTCTGTAGTCTCAGTGATCAAGCTCTCTCCCTATCAACTGGAACTGTGTAATGCATATTTATTGAGCCCTTCCTCCCAGCCTGTGACTTTCTTGAGGCTTAGTTCATGGATAATACTGCATCATATTGTATTAAGGAGATTTCAGATTGATTTCATCCCATCATGAGTGAATTACAAGGACATGTACACTATCAAGTCATAGCGAGATGATGAAGAAGGAGAAGAAGGAGGGAGGCATGCCCAAAGACTCACTTCTAGTTGAACTTACAAGCGGACCTATCAAGAGCAAGAAAAAAGACAGAAGTTTGCAACCACCTTCCAAGATCGAAGATCATTGAAGACCCCGCATCATCAAGCTATGTGGAGGAGAAGAGAAATCATATCCAAGAACACATCTACCACTCAACAGCAATAGTGACTTGACATTGCCACATCATCAAGCTAGTCCATGTCATCAGTGTCATGTCAAGTCATGCCATGAGTTGTCATATGTCACATCACTATTATGGACTATATATTATAATCAAATGTATTGTAAAGTGGAACTCCAAAGGACACACATGAATATGAAAAGTCATGTAAGTTGAAAATTCATAGGAATTTGAATAGTGATGAGGGTATTCAAAGAGTCACAAGGGGTAAGCATCAACCCTTGGTTATATATAACCCCTCATTGTATGAGAAAATGACTTTTCACCTTTGCTCCTCCCACAAGGCATTAGAGAGATCAGCTAGTTATTTGAGGAGCAAGGAGTGGCTCCAATGTCCCACTACTGGGGATAGTGATGTACAATGTAAATATGTGTCTTGGAAATTTTTCGTAATAACAGAATCCTTTTCATGCCAAAAAGCTCTTCATGCATGAACTATGAATGTTTGTAAGATTATTTTGTGGATGCTTGTATTTCATGTTTGCTTTCACATGTACTAATATAGTTGAACTACTTCGGTTATTTAGTGCTTATCGTGTTGAGAATGTGTTGTAATGGTTTTTATTGTTGTCTCAACCTTGTGGACTATTCCATGGGATACTAGACATAACTTTCATTCTTATTGGTTATAATGACTGTCACATCTATTGTGGACTATTCCACTAGATGTTAGACAAATCTTCCCTTGTTTATTGGTTGTAACAATTGTCGCATCCGTTGTGGACTATTCTGCTAGATGTTTAAAAGTTCCTTCTGGTTCATGTGTGTCTCTTCGTGGGTGGTACTATTACCTCTCACTTAGAGGCTCACTTTTCTCTCCCCCTTTGCAATGGAAGAACCTCAACACAATTGCATTGCACACTCATTAGGTACACCCACCTTGATTTTCAAAGATATGATTGCACCACTCACTTGTGCTAACAAGTAGAGTCAAGGAAAATCTTTAAGGATTTGGAAATTGTGCCTTTATACCAAATGGGACTCCTACACCAAACAGTGTGAGGTCTGGTTGGGACTTCATATCGGGGAGATCCCCTAAATGTTGGTGGATCCAGCACCGTCAACAAGTTGGGAGACCTGTTGTAGTAATCAACAACACCCCCCCCCCCCCCCCCCCCCCATTATTCACTTAATTATCATTATGGGGGCCCTTTAATTAGATGGTTGGTCATATTACTATTTGATTTTGAGAGTTTGGATTTCCTAAATGAGTTAATTTTGTTCTTATCTTCCTATCATAACTTGTTTGATCTCATTTGGACATTTGGTTTGAAAATGTTGCCTAGCCAATGATCAAACATTTTCACTACCTTGGCCTAATCAATTGTATAAATGTTCATTATTTTTAGCCCCAGAGGCCAAGATATTTATTATTATTATTATTATTATTATTATTATTATTATTATTATTATTATTAGTGGCTATATTTTTCGAGAAGGGCTATGACATATCAGAACTTCAAGACTTATTAATATCGAAATATTTCTTTCAAAATATTTGATATCATAAGTCATAACCCCATTTATCAATGGTTGTAGTTTATTGGTCGGAGAAACATTTTTATAATAGCTTCATATTGGATTTTTTGGATTTATGACATCGAATGAACACTTTCATAATTATCTAATACCAAAACTCCAATACATGTGACATTGGCTCTTTATAATAATAAACATACCTAAACTCTAAAACACATAACTGGAAACCCTTTTAAAATATTTTGATGTATTATATTTTAAACCAAAGTCCGACTGTTATATATAAGCATTGTTGGACGATCCCACATGCCACATCATACTCCATTCCAACATATCGGAGATACCATATCGACATTTTTGTTATGTGTCTCCATTCAAAACCTTTGATCTTCGATACGTGATAATCATTCACTGTTGATCGTTGATTTGCAATAAGGGCATCCACTCCAATTTTCCAATATTCAAAGGCCTTTGATCTCCAACTTCTTATAATCGTCCATATCTAATCTTTGACTCGCTATTCGCTCTGATACCCGGACCTGATATAATTATAATATTGATTTAATACAAAATCGTGTCTGTAATATCGCCACTTTGGTTATATTGCAACCTTTTCAAACCTCTAATATCTAGATCTGATATGTGTTTTAACGTTGATTAATAAGAATTCTATGTTCGCTTGTCTAATCAGAAACTCTTTGAATGAGACCTCTAACATCACATTGCCGAAACAAAGCACTGATATTGTGGATCCGATATAGTTGTAAAAAAGAGTTGAATATGATTTCGTATCTGCTCTCATATTGAAATTATTGAAATGTGACATATGTAAAATCATCGATATGACTTTATCCTATGATTTTCAATTTGGTTATGGACCCAATATGGTATTAATTCTAGTGTAATTGTAATTTTGCATTCACTTCACATCAGAGCTTCCCATATCGCAAATATTTTTCATTGTCTCATTTTTAAAGTTGCGGTGAACTTATCACTTATACCACTCAGATATTTCCACTTGTCACCTGTAGGGGTTCGTTGTCTTATTAATAGAAAATCCACTTCATTAAAATTTAAAAGTCTTGAGTCATATGTGTATTGAATTTTCGTCATGGCTAATTCTGATTTCTCTATTACAGGAAAACGCTAGGGTCGATTCAAATAGATCATTTGATCAACAACCACTCAGCCATGTATCGAGATCCAAAGAGGAAGTCGAAGAAAAATCTTAAACGAAGACTAATACCATGAAGAGCATAAAAATGTCTAGCACTCTACTCATAGTGGTCAAAAGAAAAGAAATTAAAATCAACAACAGGCTAAATTGGGCACTTTATCAATAGAGGCAATCGACATTTTGCCTGTGATTCAACAGAAGAAATAACTACCTGATTTAATTGCTCGGTTGTGGAGAGATACGTGGAGTTGCTGATATTTTCACGATTTCATCTCAAGCTCTGTATAAATAATCTCTTCACAAATTATATAAGGAATTTTTTCTTCAGGGGGAATCCAGAGGTGAAGAGGCTAAATTCTATTAGAATGTTCCACCTGTTGGTGAAAGTGTTCTCTTTCATTTCACAATATTGCAGTGGGGTAGAGGTCTTCTTTGTAGACAAAGGTTAAGTGTTGGTAGTGAGAGGTTTGCACTACGACCTTTGGGGTTTTGGTACTTGATTTAATTTTTTCATAAAGTTTGTTTCTACAATTTCTTGTATGGCACTATTGTTCGCATCAATTGTTGAAATAAATAAATTATTCAATTTTTCAATTGCATTTCTAATGTATGAGTTTAGTATTTGGTTATATGCACTATTGTTAAATGTTAATTATTAATTCATTTAGAATTATGATCAAGCTACATTGAAGAATTAATTATAAATGCATCTTGAAATCTAAATTTGTATAAGAACAAATGTTTATTACTTTGAGTTGGATAACTATCTAACGGTTTAGAGTTATAGATATTTTTCTTTTCATCGTGGCATTTTATTTGAACTCCTTCAGTATCATGTCATGAATATTTTAGTTCTTATGCATATGTTATTAGGAATTGTAGTTATTTAGAGTTAGGTGTCTAGTAACTATTTATTAGGCATTTAATTGTGGATAATTGTTTTAACAATGAATAGATCTCGTGAACTATTTCCTTGATCTAATTCCTTCATTCCAATTCCAAGTCCTACATGCTTATTTTCATGTCTCATTAGCTTTCTCTTGATTGATAGAAAGACTTATATTTCCTTCAAACGAGATAGAACAATGTAAACTTTGAAACGGGAACTCGCCAAAAAACCCCAAAAAAACATGAAAAACAGTGCTAAAAATGGAAAATGTGTATACTAGAATGATGGGTTTTTTTTTAGGATCAATTTCAACATGTTTTTAAAATGTTAGTGAAAACCAATTTTTTGCCCAAAAATTGTGCAAAAAACACCGTGAAAATGAAAAGTGTTGATACTAGAATGATGGATTTTTTTTAGGGTCAATTTTAAACATTTTTAAAAAATAGTAGTAAAACCAAATTTTTACGTGCAAAAAAAAAACATTTTTTAGGAAAAAAAACACACAATGTTTTTGGTAGAATAACATTTTTCTTTCCTAAGTATAATTTGAACATGTTTTAGTAATGACGATAAGGATAAAATAATGGGATCTGAAACACATTATAATTCTATTAGTTTTCATCCATGATGTTAAACATATAATAACATGACACTAAAGATGGCTAAAATTCTAATTTTTATCGACCATAACATTAAAGATACAAAAAATTGGAAATTTTTCAACCATAAAATTAAAAAACCATGACATTATGAACAAATTACATGACTAAATTAATCAAAATGTCATTATTCGTAGATTAAATTAAATATACATTATATCTCTAAGTTATTGTTGCATTGTAGACATTCTAAACAATAAAAATAATCATAATTAAAACACATAATCCTACAAACATAAAAATGACTCATAACTTCTGATTTAACACCATATGGAAATAAAAAAAATTATTTCAAGATACGATGCAAACATCAGTTATATAAATTGTCTTAGACAATTATTCAAAATCACTCATATTTTCTTGCACACATTAGAATTCACATCTTCAGATGAATGACTAGATGCAGATGAAGATGTTCCATATTCTTCTCTTTCATCAACTAGTGCCTCATATGAGTCCACATGCATGCCCACCATTTCGAGTTTCAAAATTCTTCTAGAAATACGACTGGTTTCAGTAGACTCCCATCTCAACATTGTTCCTTCTGGAAAAAACCTTTTTAGAATCTTTATCATCTTGAAGCAAAGAGTTCCTCTCTTTGTTAAATTGAAGTCATAAACAAGTATGTCAACATCCTCCAATTTTAAAAGGTCTGTGCAGCGATGATTTATATTTGTACCCTTTCTTTTTCTCTTTCCGCCAATTTTATTTATCAACTACCATATTTGGCTTATACACACCATTGAATGGGTGTGAATTTGTGGCATAACAATGTACTTCAACACTTGTAACATACTCATTTTCTGTAATGACCTTTATAACCTTAGCTACCCAGAATGGATAGCCATTGGGATCTCCATCTGCTAGCATTACAATCATGCAACCCTCCTTAATATCCTATACTAAACCCCTGTAAAGTTCTTCCATGACTTCACATTTTGCATGAGACCTTTTGGAACCAATATACATCTCTCTTTTATTTTCCTGTGAAGAATTAATAATACCTTGAGATTGTTGTTGTTCAACAGTGTTTCTTTCCTCGTGTTCGTTTGACACATTTTGTGGCCACATAAATGGATTTTTCAAAGGTATATATTCATTTGTCGTTCTTGAAATGATATCACTTTGATTATTGAAAAAAGTCTCCTGAATGAACAATATCAAAGTACTCATACTTATATCTAATACATTTTTTAATTTCTTCTAGGCAATCAAAATAATTTATATCTTTATTCTGTCTGTGTGCATTATGAAATTCAACAACTGATTGTAATAACAATATATTTGATGAAAATATTGGATGATCTAGAATGAACTTCAAAAATTCTAAACCTGATCATGGTGCCCATTCGGAAGTAGTTGAATACACGTTGCCCCATATTAGTGTTTTCCCATCAATTTTTTTTATACAAAATTGATGTTTGATGCTAATTTCATTAAGTTTTTCAATGCATTTCTCCTCACCATGCAATCCTAGAATAAACCTTCGCATGTCAACAATTTATTCCAACACATCAAAAGTAGGCTCTGGCATGTATGATTTATTAATACATTCAATTAATGATGGAAAGCTCCCAACTTCCTTCCTCGATGTGACTGAAAAATGACTGAACATCTGATCAATATGGTCATGAGTGTGCCCAACAAGAAGGAAACCAACCTTTAGCTTCTAAAAAATTCTCAATTCAACAAGCATGTTTAGATATCCAAAAACAATCTGATTTTTGTTTTCACAACAAGTGTTGTCCAATAGTAGATACAAAACTTCAGGAAGATTAAAAGATCAATAAGGAAGCACATCATGAATTATGGTTATTGTCATATTTGCATGATTATGAATATTTTTCAGTTGTGAAGTATACCCTTGGCAACATTTTCCCATTGAAAACCATACATCCGACCAAGTGATACTGAATAAAATTTTCCTCTTGTAAATTTTTGGGTCTGCAAAAAAATGTGGTAAAAGTGTTTTCTTCCAGTCGATACCATCAATTATGAAACCCAAATATCTATTCAGATTATCATAACACTTATTTCAATGCTTGTACAACTTTTTATTTTCACTTGTTTGTTGTTAGTGATGCTCCTGAAGTGCTTTGACCATGGAATATACACAACATAAAAGAAAGTCATTAAGAAATACATTTTCATAGTTTATGACTATACAATTTTAAAAGTTAATGTTATGAATACTTACCTCTTTTTGACCCTTCACATTTATCCATTTTTTATTTAATAGAAGCACATGTACTACAAATCACCATCCTTGTCTTCTAAGGAATACAAACATTGTTGAATTATTTCTTCCATACCTTCACAAAATATTGATATGTAATAAATCGACCATGTACCTCAAAACCTTTTGCATATTATTTGTATAAGTTTTATATTTCTCATCTTCAAAAATTATCTGGAATATGTATTGTCTCTGTATTTGGCATACACTCTCCATGCTTTGAAAATAAATATTTCATCCATGACATTGCAGTATTTGATAATGGCCCAAATTGTCATTTATGATGTACTTCTGAATAAAATGTGGGATACTTTTCCAAATTTTCTTAGATTCTTGATAGACAAAAATTGCCCATTGAATGAAACATTTTGAAAGCCTTTCTATAGATAAATAAAGACCCAATATGATAATCATAACCTGACAATGTAGATTGCATGCACCCCATTAAATATGAATTTTGCATACTTTTATTCATTGACAACTATCTCTTCCTTTTCTCTAATGCAAACTTGAAATCCATATGTTTCAAGAAATATTTTTGACAACATTCACTTGAAATGAGAGTGTTGATAGAACTTCTTCTCGTCATATATTTTTCTCTACCCCTTGTATAACTAGAACATCTTGGACTGATACGAAAAGGTTTGCTCCTACTCCTCAATACAATATTTCCTAGCAACATCTCCATCATTGGATCATCATTTGTATAAGAATTTTCATCATCATTCGGAGGAATGTTATCCTCACTACGATCATCTGTGCTTTTGAAATACTGACTTGGAGGATATTCTTCATCTTTCCCTTCTTTAGTGCTACTCTCATAGTCCTTAGAATTAGGACTAAATGGAAAATTTGACTCGATGTTTATTGGATATTCTTCATCATGCACATTGTCAGTGATACTTTCATAGTCCTTAGGATTAGGAATACGTCGAAAATGTGGCTCTATACTTACTAAAAATTCTTCATCTTTCCCTTGGTCACTACTTCTCTCATAGTCCTTAGGATTAGGACTAAGTGCTTCATCATGTCCTTCATCACTGCTACTCTAATAGTCCATAGGATTAGGATTAAGTGGACACCTGTGACACTCTATTCATTTTAAATTCTTCATCATGCTCTTCATCACCGATTCTCCCATAGTCCATAAGATTAGGACTAATTGGAAACCACGACTTTTTATTTATTTGAAAATATTCATCATGCTCTTTATCACTACTGCTCTCATAGTCCATACGATTAGCACTAAGTGGAAACTGTGGCTCTTTATTTATTTTAAATTCTGTTATGAAACCAGCTCACAAAAATATAGAAAAGAAAGATAAACACCTTAGAATTTAGCCTCTTCAAGGGGGCGACCTCCTTTACATTACAAAAATGAACAATTCTTGGATGATACAAATGACAAGACCTCCTTTCTATGTATAGGAGTATAAGGGGTCATAATATAATCAAAGCTGACATAACAATAATAATGTAAGGGCACAATAATAACAATAGTGGGCTTCTATGTGGCACAATAATAACAATATGGGGACTACATGGGTAAACCAATCTAATAACGGGGTTGTACTAATAACAATAAGGGGTTACATTAGTAGTATAGGAACCTAACATGCCCCTCTCCTTCAAAAAGTCTTGTCCTCAACACTTGAGTAGTTATTGATGCTTTTGTATAAAATTCTCATCCTTCCATGTTGAATCTTCAGCGGTTAATTTCTTCCGCTTGATGATATACTCTGAAATTGATCGATTTCGTAGTTGTCGACTTCTCGGTTTTGTGAATGCTTCAGGTTCCAATATGATTTTTCCTTCCTTGTCAAGTTCTGGAAATATTGTTGGAACTGGGATCTTTGAAAACTTTTGAATCAGTTCCCACCCTACTTCACCATTCTTCCATTCATCCCTTGCTTTGTTTGTCAAATTTGGCTGCATGATTATACCAACCTCTACCATATTTGCAACCATATGTTTAATTTCACTCCTTTGGGCATATGGATATATATAAGGCCTGATGTTTGGAGGAACATTTCTTGGAATCAAATGAATAGCATGATCATGATCACAAATATGTGGGAGACCTTTGGGAGTCTTAAATACCTTGGAATGATTTTCCAAGACTTTTTGGAGATTTAGAGAAATAGATGATTTCAATGTGGGAACCACTAGCGAACATAATTGTGAAATTACGCCTCGTTGTTATTTCTTTAGAAGCTTTGTCATTCCGTTAAAGCTGATTATCTTTCTTGGTTTCCCTGTGATACCCCTTAATTCAAATTCCTTTCATTCAGAAGAAAATTTTATGAAAAGTTCTTGAAAATTAAAAACTATTGTACCCAAGGATTGTAGCCATTAGACTCCTAGTACAACATCAGTAGCACCCATTGGAATGGAAAGCATTGGGTTAATCAATACATATTCTCCCATCGATAGCTTGATATTATGGCACTTTCCAGAGCAATTTATGGTTCCTCTACTTACAAACGTCACTTGACACTCTGGTGTTGTATATAGGAAGCAATTCAATTCCTTGGCTATCTTACAATGAATAAAATTATGGGTACTACCTGAATCAATCAACAGTATTACCTTTTTATTCTTGATATGTCCTTCTATCTTTATAGTTTGAGGAGTGGTAATTCTGACCAATGCATTACAAGATATGGTCCAATTCATTTCTTCTTTCTCTAGGGTTGGTTCCTAGTGAGTATCATTTTCTTTTGATGTTTCTTGATACTTTTCTTCCTGACATCTCACTGCTTGAACCTTCTTCTTCTTGATATGTCCCTCTATTTTGAGAGTTTCAGGAGTGGTAATTCCTGCCATTGCAATACAAGATATGGTTGGATTCATTTGTTCTTTCTCTAGGGTTGGTTCCCGATGTATATTATCTTCTTTTGGCATTTCTTAATCCTTTTCATTATTAGTAGGACTTTCTTGTAGCAGCTTTGTCTCACCTTCCTTCAAACCTTCCATGTCTTTCTTCAAATCTTCCATGTCTTTCTTCCAATATGCTTTCATACCATTGATATCAGCTTCCATGGCATAAATAAAACTAATTATCTTTTTTTCCTCTTGAATATCATTTACCATTATATTAAATTTTTGAAAGTCCTCAATGTGATCTCCCATTGAACCCTTTTGTTTGAGATTTATCAATTGGCTAAAGGAGGTGTTTCTATTTGTATTCTCATAATGTGATATCATTTCCAACGTGAAAATTGACCACGTGACAAGTGGTTTACAAGAACAAATCCCTTTATACCCTAAAAATTGATTCAATTATAAATAATTATATGCAATATGTACCTTTTGTAATAGTGGTACACCATGTAGATCAAAATATTTCTCCATCTATAGTATCCAATTTACCGGATCCCTTTCCATCAAACTTCCTCATCTCGCTTTTTCTTGATTTTAGGAGCTTGATCTTGAGCTAACTATAACTCTCTAATTTCGGATCTTTAAGTTCTAAAATTTTCGCCTATAATATTGCTATGAATCTTCTTTCTAACTCTACAAGTCTGATCACAATTGGATTCCCAAATAAATATTTATTCCCAATCTCCCGCGATGATCTAATTATAGAGTAGTTCAGTAGAGTCAACTTGTACGACATGCCACGTCTCATTATTTCTACCTTAGGTTCTAAAATCTATACCCAAACAAAATAAAGTTCATCCTCTTTCTGTAACTTCTTACAAAATTTCAATCTGATTCTCAGAGAGAAAGTTATGACGATTTTCCCAAGGTCACATTTTTAGGATGTAATTCAGGAGTCTACAAAAACCCTAACTTCCTCAGATCATATATCCAAAAATATAGTGATACAAGATCTAAAATTTGGACCCAAGGTTTAGAACGATTTTTTCTCAAATGGAATTTTGTTTTAGCTTCTAAAACTTTGTAGCAAAAACATTATAGTGCAAATTCCATGCTAACATGTTTTAGATGAAATTGTGGAGCTTGCAAAAAACCCTAACTTCTCGAGATCATATCTTTGAAAATATAGCGAGACAAGATCGGAAATTTGGACTTGAGATTCAATACGATTTTGTCTCAAATGGGTTTTTTTCACTTCTGAAACATCGTAGAAAATGTTTTATAGTGAGACTTCCACAATGACCTATTTGGAGTAGCAAAACCCTAGAATCCAAAGCTTTGATACCAAATGTTATGAAACTAACTCACAAAAAGATAGAAAAGATAGATAAACACCTTCAAAATAAGCCTTTTTGAGGGGGTAACCTCCCTTACATTACACAAATGAACAATTCTTGGATGATACAAATGAAAAGGCCTCCCTCCTATATATAGGAGTCTAAGGGATCATAATATAGTCAGAGTCGGAATAACAATAATAATGTAAGGGCACAACAATAACAATAGTGGGCTTCTATGGGGCACAATAATAATAATATGGGTACTACATGGGCACAACAATATAATTAGGGGGTTTCACTAATAATAATAAAGGGTTACACTAGTAGTATAGAGACCTAACATGCCCCTCTCCTTCAAAAAGTGTTGTCGTCAACGCTTGAGTAGTTCTTGATGCTTTTGTATAAAATTCTTGTCCTCCCATGTGGAATCTTTAGCGGGTAAGTTCTTCCATTTGATGAGATAATTTGAAATTGATCTATTTCATAGCTATCAAGTTCTTATTTCCATGGCTTCTTCAGGCTTAGAGAAAACTACAGTTTGTCCTCTTTCTGTAACTTCTTACGAAATTTCAATTTGTTGCTCAAAGAGAAAGTTATGATGATTTTCCCAAGGTTGTCTGTTTAGAATGTAAATCGGGAGTCTACAAAAACCCTAACTTCCTCATATTATACCTTCAAAAAAATAGCGATAAAATATCTGAGGTTAAGACCCGAGCTTCGCCAAGATTTCAGCTCAAATGGGTTTTTTTCAGCTTCTAAAATGTCGCAAAAAAAATTTATAGCGAAAATCCCATGATGACCTGTATGGAGTAGCAAAACCATAGAATCCAAAGCTCTGATACCAAATATTATGAAACCAACTCACAAAAAGATAGAAAAGATAGATCAACACCTTAGAAATAAGCCTCTTCAATGGGGAAACCTCCTTCACATTACACAAATGAACAATTCTTGGATGATACAAATGACAAGACCTCATTTCTATATAGACCAGTCTACGGGGTCATAATATAATCAAAGCCGACATAACAATAATAATGTAAGGTCACAATAATAACAATAGTGGGCTTCTTTGGGGCACAATAATAACAATATGGGTACTACATGGGAACAACAATATAATAAGGGGGTTGCACTAATAATAATAAGGGGTTACACTAGTAGTATAGGGACCTAACAAATTCGTCATCCTATCTTTCATCAATGATGCTCTCATAGTACTTAGAATTAGGACTAAGTGGAAAATTTGACTCTTTATTCATAGTGGAAGAATTTT
The DNA here is from genome assembly GCA_000404065.3 of Pinus taeda. Taxonomy (NCBI): domain Eukaryota; kingdom Viridiplantae; phylum Streptophyta; class Pinopsida; order Pinales; family Pinaceae; genus Pinus; species Pinus taeda. The sequence continues at coordinate 315,959 of APFE030612699.1, read as the reverse complement.
CTTTATATTCATGAATATGAATAGAGTTGTTACACGACGAAGATGTTGATGCTTCACAAAGCGAAACTTCACTATCAGAAGAATCCATGCCTTTCAAAGAGAAGAAGAAAATGATACAAATGCACTCTCTCCTAATGATAATATATAGCTTAAAGAATGAAAAGTTCCCTCCAAAGTTTCCCTCCAAAAAAATTCACCAAAATGTTTCCCTCCAAAAATTTTGTTTCATGTATTTCCCTCCATAATTTTCTTCTACAATTTATTAGAAAAATTGAACTAAAATTTTCTTATGAAATAAATCTTTTAAATTAAATATTTAAATTAAAATTGTGAATAATTATTTTACCTAAATTAATTTTTACTTACTATATTATATTTACTGGACCATTGAATGTTTTTTAATTTTTATTATTTATCTTCTAAAACAAATTAATTCACATCACCGTGTTGTAAAAAAATTTTGTAATGTTTGTTATATCATATTTTACTATATCGCCATAACAAGAATTATATATTAAAGTCTTTATAAAAATAATTTAAGCCCACATTCACCGTGTGGTGAAACAATTCGGTAATGTTCATTTTATCATAGTTCCCTATATCGCCATAACAAAATTTACATGTTAAAGTTTTTATAAAAACAAATTAGTCCCACATTAACCATGCAGTAAAACAATTCTGTAATTTCCACTATAACATAAATTTCATTATCACTATTCCTCACATCACATCAATGTTTTTCGAGGTTCATTCAAAGACTTGGAGCGAATTTGTGGAGGAGCTACATTGATATAAACAACATATTCCATGGAATATTAACGCATTTGAAACGTTAGTTTCTCTTTTGTCATGTGCAAGTTCTAAAATTCAATAGGTTTAATGAAATTTTAATTTTTTTCAGAAATAAAAAATTTAAATGATTCAGATTTACCCACTACGTCCACAGTGGGCGTGGTGGGCTCAGTCATGCTGCCCAGTGGCACAACGGACTAGTGAGGGAGGGGCGAGGGTGCTAGTTGCCCAGCCCCTCACCCCACCCTGGCAGCCCAACGGTTGGCTCGGATGGTAGGCTATTGGGGCGCTACAGTGGGGCAAGGGGGTTGGCACATAGTCCCCCTGCCCCATCCCAACGGCCCAACGGCCTACCCCTGCCCCACCGCAGTAACCCAACGACCCACCACACCGGCCAACCCCGTGCCCCACCTCGGCGGGCCATTGGGCCACCCTGGTGGGGCGAGGGGTTGGCTGCCAGACCCACCCTGGTGGCCATTGGGTCGTTGGGGTCAAGCAGGGGGCTGGCTACTGAGCCCCTACCTCACCTCGGTGGCCCAATATCCTACCACCCCAGTGGGCTGTTGGGTTCCTGGGGTGGGGTAGGGGGCTAGCCACCACGCCCCCACCCCGCCCCCGCCCCACCCCAGCATCCCAATGGCTAGGCAAGGTGGCAGTCAGTTGAGCCACCGAGGTGGGATGGGGGGTCGAGCGTCGGCTAGAGTGGCAAGACAATTTCCGAGGTGGGGCGACAAGGGGCTGTATTTTTTTAATTTTTTTTTTTTTTAAATTGTTATGTTTTACAAAATTAATTATCATTTATTGTTTTGTTTATTATTTAAGCTATTTTTTTTTGTAATTCACTGATTTATATGTGTATTTTTTTGTAGGAAAATGGCATCAAAAAATATTTTTGTGAATCTTTTTGGAACAATGACTGTTAAAATTAAAGGTGGATGCTTAAAAAGCACTGTTGAACGAACCAAACCTAAGTCGATAGCTACAAATCTATCAAGTGCCTCAAATGGTAAGAAGTTGATTTCATACTGGAAGAAATCAAAAGAAGTGAGACTTCCAGAAAATGTATGGTATGTGAAAGAAAGAGAAGGCGAAGATGTTCAAAAAATGTGAAACAAGAAATGTTAAATTTAGAATGTGCTATAAATAGAAGTCCTAAAAATAGAATGTCTAAAAATAGCAGTTTGGCCAGGGAGTCATTAGCCACATTGGGTGAGAGGTGAAACTACTAAAAATAGAAAGTTCTAAAAATAGTATTTCATGGTACCTTCCTATTTTTAGCAATCCCTAGTCTAACTATAGGAACTAAAATGAATTTGGTCTTAACAGCAATTTAAAATATTAATTAATTAATCTCCATGAGTTAATTAATTATGGAAAATTAAACTTGAAATCTTTGTGAGATCATGCAATTATTTTCTCCCTTGATTTAGGAATTTATCCTTTGATTAAAGGAGATAAGGTTCAGTTCTATAATGAGAGAATTAGTTGACTTAGTTTAACTTATTCAAGTCCAATTAGATTATTTTAACAAGTTGTTAAAATAATGAAATATAGTTTGTTAATGCTTGCATGCATGTGACAACTATTATTTTAGATAACTGAGAATTCACTCATGGATAATTGTTGCATGTCATTTCTATCAGAGACCTAGTTGAGATTAGATGTGGGACAGTGTACTATTAGATGCTTGGATATTTCTAGTAAGTATTCCTTGCATGGAGAAGGATCTATTATAGGAGATTAGAGGACTTGTGGCCTATGTATTGAGGCCTAGGTAGTCCATGATTTTCATCTTCTGATTAAAGATCATCAGAGTATAAAGAGAGCAAGATAGTTGTTGAGCTAATTCTTATTATATGTTGAAGAGGATTTCCACTTGATTTATAATACATGGTTGGGGTTTTATGCTGGTGCTTTCCCCTGGATATACCTTGTGTTATGTGTGATTATTTCTCTTGATTAGTTATGCATGTTTCTACTTGATGTTTCTCATTAATTCGATTATGCTTCCGCTTAATTTTTTGTAGAAGTAGAACAAGTATTATGCTTTAGGACATTGCATATATCGGTTTGTTCTACAGGTGAAATTTCTACATGGTATCAGAGCTAGCTGATTTGTAGAAAAATTCTACAAGTTTCTACATGGTATCAGAGCACAATTAATCAAGCAAGGAACAATATATAAGAAAGAGAAAGAAATTCAAAATTTATTATTCGGGATATAGATCTCAAGTTCTTATCACATCTATTTCATCGATGGCAATCTATGGTTTGAGGCTTGTGTATGCCCTTGATGGCAGCTCAAACTATATGGCTTGGAAGGATTGCATGGAGACAGTTTTGGAAGATAATGGTCTTAAGTATTTCATTGATCAAGAAAATCCTAAGCCTACTCATAAGACTGAGCAGGTGGAATGGAGGAAGTGTGTGGTTAGCGCTAGGAGAATTCTCTTGGAGGGGGTGCGAGATCACATTGTCTTGAGCCTCCATGGGAAGGAGACTCCACATGCAATGTGGAAAACATTGAAATATTTATATCAAAATAGCAGTGATCAGAGGAAGCTGGCACTGAAGGACAAACTTCAAAAGATCAAGTGTGAAAGGGATGAGACGATCTCTATGTATTTGACCAAGCTCATCACTGCTGGCATTATGTTTCTAGTATGGCTATATGTTACAGATGTTGTACTTGATGGCAACACCCGTGGCAAGGCTCTCAATATGTTGAAAATTAAGAAGTACGCAGGAGAACAGTTCAGAAGATGCGTACCCACAAGTACACCGTGAAGGGACCGCGGCCAGACACGCAGGTCAGCCGTTCAGGAGGTGCGTACCCCCAGTGCACTGACTTCAAGGTAGAGAAAAGCACATGTGGGGTTTCTTATGTTTAATCTTTGGTATTTAGCCGACGGTATTTGTGTTATTATGATTTTGGCTCGTGGTATTGATCCATGATTTTAGGAGGAGCTTGCCTATATAAAGAAAAGGAGATCCCTTGGCTAAGCATCTTTTGCAAATTGAATATCTTAAGATCTGAAATATTGGGTTATTGTTTCAAAAGCTTGATCTATATGAAAATGAAGTGGAAAGCGAATCTGTGAAGGGTGATCTC
>APFE030612699.1:274284-311999 GCA_000404065.3 Pinus taeda | reverse complement strand
TTGATCTATATGAAAGTGAAGTGGAAAGCGAATATGTGAAGGGTGATCTCTCGAGCGCATGATCAGATCTGGGCATCCGACTAACTGTAGCACATTGGTGATCTGCAAATTCGGCCCTAATCAGAAGTACGCAGGTGTTTAATGGTGCCTCTCCGTGGGTACGCAGAGCAGAAACAGGCGAACTGTGTGGGTACGCAGAGCAGAAGAAGGGTAACTGCGTGGGTACGCAGAGCAGAAGAAGGGTAACTTCGTGGGTACACCGAAGCAGAAGAAGAAGGGTTGCATGGGTACGCAGTGCAACAGTGGTTCAGGTGCGTACACACAGTAAAAGTACGCGGCGCCATAGTCTTTCTGAGTGCGTGACTACAGTGGCAGTACACAGCACGATAGTGTATCTGGGTGCGTACTGTACGCAGCGCGGTAGAAGAAGCAGTGCGTGGGCATGCGGCACAGCAGAAGGAACTCTGCGGGTATACGCAGGGAAGCAGAAGGTGAAGTGCGTAGCGACGCAGGCCAGAGAAAGGAAAATTGCGTATCTGTCTCATGACTTTCTGTTGACTGAATTTTTCTGTTGATAAGGTGTTCTGGGGTTAGTTCTGTTTTGTTGATCTGGTTACTATAGTTGACTGTGAAATCTACATTTACTTGATGATCATTTGATGTTTATGAAAAGTGGTCCTTGTAAGAAAAGAAGTAGGGGGTTGTAGCTCCCTTCCAGGAGAGACTGGAAAATGAGAGAGAGTTGTAGCTCTCTGCAGGTTTCAGCCTGCGTACTGGCAAAGGACTGCACCAGTACAAGACCATTGTAAAAGGAGTTTCTAATTTGAAAGAAGATAGAGACATCAGCAGGTGGTTTTCACCCACATTGGGTTTCCACCTTATATCTGGTGTTTCTATGTGTGATTATCTTTCTGCTCTGTTATTTGATTCTGCATCACTGACTAACAATCATCATCTGAAAGTTTAAAGTAAAGTAAAAGCATGTTCTGTATACGCGGGTTTCTTTCTGCATAATCGCGTACATACGCTGTTTTATTAAATCAAAGTAGCGTACAACGGTTGTTTTTTTGAAAAAGAATAATTATCCTGATAATACTGATTCACCCCCCCTCTCTGTATTATTTTCAACATCAAAGACCTGTTGTCCCTGCAGTACAGCAAGCTAATAAGCAGAAGCAACTGGCAGTTTATCCCATCATCCTCAAAGCTCGAGCTCACAAGGTAAGAGGCCTTGACAAGTATCCTTCTCCCTTCAGTTTTCAATCAGAAATTCATAAGCTAAGAATACCTATACCTCTGGTTGAACTAGTGAAGAATGAGTTCTTCAAAAGATCCATCCTCGAGGCCCTTGAGCCTAAAGCCATCCAAGCCTCCACTGACTATGTAAATCTGCAAGATGACAAACCAGCTATTATTCTCATCCCAATGATTGAAAATTGTGAAGACGGCTCCCCATAATTCTATGCCTCTCTAACTATTCATGATAAAATCCTTCACAACTACCTTCTGGACACTAGAGCCAGCCATAATCTAATGCCCAAGGTTGTCATGGATAAATTGGGTCTTGACATTACCAAGCCTTATCATGACCTGTTTTCTTTTGACTTTAGAAAAGTGAAATGTCTGGGATTAATTAAGGAACTAGCCATCACTTTGCCTCAGCTGCCCATGAAGAGCATGATGATGGATATTGTGGTAGCATATGTACCCCCCAAGTTTGGCATGTTGCTTTCCAGAGGTTGGATCAAGAGATTAGGTGGAACATTGCAAAATGATCTATCCTATGCTGCTATCCCAATTTTTGGAGGTGAAAATAGGAGATTGTACAGAGAGGCTCAGTTGGCTTATATTATCAACGATGAAAGGAATCCCACTAATTACCCCATCTATGCTGTAGACACTGATTTTGAAGCTTGTTTTCTTCAAATTGAAGAATATTAGTTGGCCTCCACGCAGCTTAAAAAACCAGTTTGTCGGATCACAGAGGAAGAAGGCCCACAGATTTGGGACATGTCCTTTGATGGAGCTTGCTCTAAGGAAGCTGCAGGGGCAGGTGTAGTCCTTGTGTCCCCGACACAGGAGTGTATTCATTTACCTTTCATATTAACTTTTCAGGTCACAAATAACACAGCAGAGTATGAAGCAGATCTTATCATTTAGCAGGTAAACAAAACCTTCCAAGAAAAACATCCAAGGTTGAAAGCATACAAAGATGAGGTGAAATATATACCATCTATGCCTGAAAATGTCAAATGCTACAAAGTTTTTGAAGAGGATGATCAAATTAATAGGCTTTTACAAGTCTTTGATAGCCCACTCAATGGGTGGTTCTTGAAACTATATTTCATTTAAGGCTTTAAAGCCTTGGTATTATAAATATGTTTTTTCTAGTTTTTATTTCATTGCAAAATAGACTCCATGCCCAATGAAACACTAGGAGGAATATTTGACTTTGTTTTTACAGGAAAGGCATTGTTCTGTAATTCTTAAAACCTCACAGGGAGGATTTCATCCCCAGAAGGAGCCAGTGTTAACCTTGTTGGCATTTGGCCCAAAAATGGATCTAAAGCACTCACAAAGTCTTCAAAATTTGTTTAAGATCATCCAAAGATCGAAACAATCACATGCCAAGAGCCCTTGGAAGGGCGGAAAAGCACTATCGGGAGGCTAAAACACTCAAAAAATAGTGAAAAAACCATTATCGCAGGCATACACAGTCAATTGCATAGCAGCCGTCAAATCTGGCAGATCAACGGCCCAGATCTATTCGGAAAATCACAAATCGACAAGCATAGAGGACTTAAGGTTGAGCGGAAGACACCCCTGATCAGCGATCTCCGATGATCAGATCGGCGGATCGCAATCCTCGGAGGCAAGCAGGGGAAGTAAGCGCAGATTGATGACCCACATCGCATCGCAAGATCGCTATCGGAGAAATATAAAGAGCGGGCTAAGAAGTGGCCCTAGGCACGAGCAATATGCGATTGTGATCAGATCGTATCGCTATATTGCAACAAAGCAGCACCAAGGGGCAGGGCCTATGCACAAGTGTACGTGCGACCCGACGAATCAAACCCGATAGTATTATAAGTACTATTGCATAATATTTCAAGTCCGCAGAAAGGCCTTTTTTAATACATTTTCGCGTATTTCGTTATTTAATGAAATACAAAGGGAACCAAGGAGTGGCACCGATGCGATAAGGCCCGAATTCGTAAGGGTTCAGGAATCAAAATTTATAATATTTTCAAGTCCGCCATAAGCCATTTTTCATGTAATTTCAGTGTTCTTCACGTATTTCAGAATACAAAGAAAATACACAGAGACAGGTTGTCTGCGACATGCGATAACGACCCTAAGGGCGGACCCGATAGATGAATAGGCCATATCTGAGGACTTTTGAAGTCCAAAACAAACTGAGATGGGCGGGATTTTGCTGTGTGTAGTGTTTTCTGTGTAAAAACAAGAAAACAATATTTATAAACATTTAAAGGGAAAACAGAGGCCCGAAGACCCATTCTATCATGAAACAGGGGTTGGGAAACAATTGTTGGGAGACAGAGGCTGAGAAGCGATCATGGAGCGTCACAGCAAGATGGGTATCGAATGCTTCATCGTTGGTAGCCCGAAACAGAAACATCATGGGCATCGATAGCGCAGCTCAGCCAAAAATGACAGAAGTGACCATGGAGCAGACAATGCAGCTCATCCAAACAAACAAAATGGTCATGGAGCATTGCTTACATGAGCGAGCTCCCAGATAGCGCAGCAAACTACCCGAATGCAGTTACTCTTCTGTCAGAAGAAGGAACCTCCGAACCCATGCTTGCCTAGTCAGGGCATCAGGTTGTTGAAAAGACAGGGAGGATAGATTAAGACATTCCAAGCCTTTGAGAGCTCAGGAGCATTGTAAAAGGCCTATAAATGGATGAGAGTTAAATGTACCAAGGGTTCAACTTCTAGATACTGTGAGCTCTATTCCTTCCAGGTGTCTCATCTTCATTCTATCAAATACAAACTTCTTTTGTTGTTATATGTTCAATTTCCATTTTCCCTTCTGTTCTAAGCTTGAACTTGAACAAGTTGTTCATGTTTCTTATGTGTCTAATGCCAGATAACTGTCATCTTATCTCTGTGTTTATAAATTAGATTTGTAAGCTTCTTTTACTGCCTGTAGCTAACCATTCATATGTGTTTATATATGCATCTGCTGGTATAGTCAGTGCTCTCCATCTATTCACTAAATCTACAAACTATTGAGCATCACTGGTCTAAATCCTTGTAAAGCTGAGGGTGCTCATGCATGTCTTGAGTAAAAACAGAGTTGAAATGGTTATCTGACTTGATCCAAACCATCATCCATTCCAATAGTTCAGAGAACAATATTGAAGATTATATGTTACCAAGCATCTCTGATCTGCAACCTAGGAGAGTTTCCTGGAGAGATAACAAGGCTCACTGAATCCCATATGTTGTAGCTTATCCCATATCAGGATACGACCATGGATGACCAGCCACCTGAAACATATGATTTTTAGAGGTATTCCTTGCTTCCAAGAAATATTGAGCCATTTATAACTTGTGTGACTTTCATTTGATTTTATAATATTATGATATATCTCTTTTACCATTGGTTATTTTTTCTTATACCTGTCATCGCATATCATCCTATCCTCCCTTTCTGTAATGCATATTCATGTTGCTTGTAATTTGTTGGTATATGTTTCCCATTCGATTTCTTGATTGCCCATGAAGCCTAATTCTTCACCCTGTACCAGTTTTGTATGTAAGATAATTGATTGTGGTTCTTCTTGATCTGAGATATGTATTTGATATCCCTGTAATGGAGGGAAACTATTATTTTTGTTGATAAAGTATGGTTCCTCGTGATTCCCTTGATGGCATCCAAGCCAATCTCAATCATCTGATCATTTCTTACTTTCCACCTCAGAAAACTCACCATCCAATTACAATTATTTAACATGTTGTTCCAAATATATGAAGTTCCCTTCTATCCTTTGGCTCCTTCCCTGGTCCATATGGCAAAATGTTTTCCATTGTCATTTATAATCCTGGACCATATGTTATCTTTTGACATCACCCTCCACATGTTTTTGATGATCAAGGCCCTATTAAAATGATGAGTGTCCAGAATGTCCCATCCACCCTGATACACGGGCCTAGCAATCTTTTCCTATCTTACCAAATGAAATGTTTTCTCTTAGTAGAGACCTGACCATAAAAATCTAGTCATGATAGAATCCACCTTCAACACAATGGTTTTAGGTAACATGAATAGGTGCATCCAATGAATGGATATGCTTTGTAGAACTGACGGGTCTTACGCCCTCCCATAGATAGCCATTTTAGAGTCCATCCTGAAAATTTATGTTCAAATATTTCTATAAGCGAGTCCCATTCCTTTATTCCATATTTATTTGGTTTAATTCTAAAGCCCAAGTATGTGAGGCCTTCATCAAGATGTGTGGCAGTGATTTCAAATAGTTATAAAATGTTTTTTTTGAAATAAGTCACATTGAAGATTTTGGTCGACGCGTTTCGAACCAACAAGTGTGGTTCATCTTCAAGACACGATGAAGAAACAGATCAAGGAAGAAGGTTAAACAGGGAGAGAGGTCAACCTAACAACTAGAAAAAAAACGACTATATTTGACCAGGGGAGAAGAGGAAAAAGTTTAATTAAATTCAGTTATATTATTAATTGTTTATTTAGCAACATTAAAATAGATAAATATAAAATAATTAAAAAGGTTATGCTTGGAATTATTATATTTATCTTATTAATCTCAACGGTGTAATAATTATTATTTATTATTAGTATTATTATTATTAAATACTTAACACTAATTAACATTAATAATCATATTAACTAATAATAGATTCAATATATTGCTAATACTTCATATTAAAATAATATTAATAATCTTAATATTAGCATATTCATAATATTATTAATACTAATATTAGAAACATTAGTATTAACTAATATTCATATTAGTATTAGTAATTAATATTAATATTGATATTAATAGTATTATAAGATGAACAAATTCATAGGCTTATTAACTAAGAATTTACCATCAATATAATATACAAAAAAAAAAAAGGTAGACACAGATGGAGCAAAACTAAGAAGAGAGGGCAGGAATCCAGCAACTACTAATTTTCCATCCGTCATCCCTCTTAATATTATTGGAAGATCTCTCAATTTCAATGGCTTCCCTAAACTTACGATGATGAAAATGAGGGATCTTAGCAATAACCCGAGCCTCCTCAATGCATATATGATGCTTGGTCATCTTTGCATGTTCAGCCAGAGCTAAAGACTTGGTCCTTCTGTGCTTGATATCAGCAGCGTGTTCCTTAATCCTTTGGTTAATAGAACGACCATTTTCACCAATGTATGAGGTTCCACAGGAACACGAGATGATATAAACACCTTTCATATCCATAGGGTTCACCTTGCCTTTGACAAACTTCAGGGAGCTTATAATAGTGTTGAGGGGGTCTTAAGGTCAAGGGAATATTATGCTTTTCCAAGATTCTCGTAATCTTTTCTGTCATCCCCTGGATGTAGGGGAGGTGGATTCCTGAACTATGATCAATGGGTTTTTTCTTGACCTTGGGACCCTTACTCGCCTTGAGGAAAGCTTTGACACCCTCCTGCCTACTATAACCATTATGGACAAAAACCTTAAGGAGATGGGACTTTTCTTTAGAAAAGTGGTTGTTATCAAAAATTATTAGAGCACGAGTGGCTAACATGTTGAGAACACCTATCTTTTGAGTAGGGAAATGGTGGGAATTGGCATGAAGATACCGCTCAGTATGAGTATTTTTTTTATACACATCATGGGTGAAAGATCCATCAGTGTTCCTAGAAATGAGGACATCAAGAAAAGGAAGGCAACCATCAACTTCACACTCCATCGTAAACTTAATGGAATTAGACTGATTATTGAGATGCTAGAAAAAGAGGTCTAATTTATCCATCCCGTGTTGCCATATGGTGCAGGTGTCATCCACAAATATTTTCCCAAGCTTAGGTTTAAATAAAGTTGAGGATAAATCCTTGGATTCAAACTCTTCCATGAATAGGTTCGCAACAATACGGGATAGGGGGAACCCATGGCCACCCCACAGGTTTGTTCATAGAATACACCTTCAAAATAGAAAAAAGTAGAGGTGAGGCAGATCTCAACCAATTTTGTTATGTTGGGATTAGTAAGAAAAAAGATGACATCCAGGGCTTCCTTAATGGGGATGTTAGTGTACAGGGACACAACATCAAAAATGACAAGATTGTCACCACGTTCAAAATTCATATCCTTTAACTCTCTCACAAAAGAAGAGGAGTCTTTGACAAAGGACTCTGTCTGCCCCACCAGGGGCTTCAGCTTCATGGCTAAATACTTAGCTAAAAGGAAGGTTGGCCCACCAATCGTGTTGACAATGGGTCTAAGGGGGACTCCTTATTTATGGATTTTGGGAAGCGCGTAGATCCTAGGAGTGATAGGGCTACTCTCAATCAGCTTATGGCTAAAGGAGCTAATAGTGCTACTGGATTTAATAGCAAGAGCAACCATCTTAGAAATATTTTTCAAGGGATTCTTGTCAAGCTTTCTGTAGCTTCCACTGTTGATCAGATGCTCCAACATCTTCTCCCGATAATCTGCCTTATCAAGGATAATGACAGCCCCACCTTTATCAGCTTTTAAAATGACGATATCTTGGTTCCTATTTGGATCTGCAGAAACCAATATTGATTTTGTCTTGCTCATTATCAGTCCCGTGGCCTTCTCAAATTCATAAATAATCTGATATATGTGCTTCCATTCTTGTATATTTGCACTTCCCCCAAATAAAAAGTCTTCTACAAACATCAAATGTGTGATGTTGATGTTTCTAGATACCTGTACACCCGAATGTAAACCATGACTCCTAGCTAGTTGAATCCAAAAACTCAACCCATCCATGATAAGAAGAAATAGGAGTGGGGATAATGAACAACCTTGTCTCAATCCCCTGAAAGCCCTGAAGAAAATAGTAGGGGCACCATTTATGAGGATTGCATAATTTTTTGTGGTGATGCATGCCATTATCAATTTAATGCTGAAGGGATCAATGCCAACTTTGTGTAACACCAGCCTCATATATTCCCAATCTACACAATCAAAATTTTTTACTAGATCAATTTTAGCATGCAAGCTTTTCTCTTACGAGTTTTAATGGTGTGCAGAGATTCTTGTGTAATTGCTATGGCATCTTGAATTTACCTACTATCTAGGAACCCAAACTGTTTGGGTGTGATGTGTTTAGAAAGGGACATTTTAATCCTAGAAGCTATCAATTTTGAGATCATCTTACATATCATATTACAAAGAAAAATGGGTCTGTAATCAACAAATGAATAAGGAGTATCCTTTTTGGCTATCAGTGCAATCAAAGTGGCATTCATGGCCCCCGAAATGTAGCCCTTGGTCCTAGATTCTTCCATTGTTGTGAGGAGATCGGGCAACATCAATTCCAGAAAATGTATGAAGATTTCAACTCCCCAACCATCCGGACCCGAACTTTCGTCCTTTGCACATGCCTTTAAAATTGTTGTCAATTCCTCTTTAGTAATCCCCCCCCTCCCAAGAAAACATTATCTTCTTCAGTGAACATGATTGGTAAGTTTGAGATCTTAATCTTGTCCTACATGAGACAACAGAGATAGAAAATAATTATCATGGTAGCTAAGGGAGATGCATAAATGCAGTACCAAATACCACACAAATAAGGCCAATAATTAATGAACATCTTTCATGTGTGCACCATCATGGAAGGCACGGGAAATACAATATCTAACCAACATAGGAAGAGAATGGAAAAATGGAAGGCGAAATACAATAGTTATATGAGATATCATTTTCAGGGTTAGTTAGGTAAAATAGGTTATTAATTTATAATTATATTTATATGTCTTAATTTTTATCTTATTTTTAATGGTGATGATTCTATTTGGAAAATAATGGTTTTTTTGGTATGATTTTGATGAAATTCAACAGAAAATTTTGGAAATCTAGGTTACAACTGTTAAGTTTCAAAATTTTAGGTGTTACAGGGGTTCTTGAGGGTGTTTAATCTATTTCCACCATTAAAAAATGATTCAAACAAACCCAATTTTTTATTTTTGGAAAGAGAAAAAAATCATTAGATTCAAACCAGAAAATCGTCCAGGCGAAATTATCACTTGCCCAGACAAGCTCTTAATTTTTATTGGTTAGTTTTTTTTTTAATGATTTTGAATTGTTTATCTAATATTTGCAATATTAATTATCACCTTTAGGTCTTGCATCCAATATTCAATATTTCTTAAAATATCACTCATTTCAAGATTCCTTGGGCACAAGTGTGTTAGTAACTATGGAGTTTTCCTCACAATCAAGCCCGCTTAGCTTACTACCCCATTTGCAAAATCTTAGGAAGTATTGTTCCTTATGAACTATTTTAAAACTCCCTTCACACTTTTCATTTAAGAACCTAGGATACTTTGCAATGCAACACATTATATATCATTTTCTCTCTTATGTAATTGATATATTTTGGTAAATAATGTATTAATAAATTATCTTAAAATTTAAAAGGATATAATGATTCATATATTGCAATGTCAATTAGGTCTAGTTCAAGTGGTTGGGAGGAATGATTATTCTCCATTCACCTAGATTCAATTCTCATAAGTAACATGTTGATTTCTTAATAAGCATATTCTTGTAATGATTTTGCCCTATGTTTTTGGGATACAGAAAATTTTATGGTTTTCCCTTGATGTCATCCTCAAAATGAAGATAAGTACTCATAACTTTTCCTTAAATAGTAAAACTTGGGGAAAAATTATTGTGAATTTTAATTTTTGGATAGTAAAATGTTCATTTGATAAAAAAACATTGTCTCATCATACTCAAGGTTTAGTTTTGGATTCCTTATTACTTTGATATCAGTTGAAACATATTTTCTTTAATATGTGAAATTATCAATTTGTTGATTGAGTTTTCTTACATTTAAAAATGTTGTTTTAAGGAAGCAACCTTCTTGTTTCATAATCAAACTTCTTAAACATTAAATTATGAAAATAATTACACTAACTTTAAATAATGGTTAATCTCCTAATGAATTATTCTTACCTCAAAAAAATAAATAAGTAATAACAACCATCTTCAACCACATATAAGGATCTCAAATATTTTAACTAATTATCTTACACATATCATAAAATTAAATTAAATTAAATACTTTAATCTAATCATTCATAAACATATATATATATTACTATGATGAATTTGTAACTCGTTGGAATCTGGGTGAGGGACAAGATCAAACCTAGTAGTTGTCACTATAACACCAAAAGTATATCCAATTTCCCATAAGCTATATATACCAAAACTTTATGACTTAACAAGACTTGAGACTTCATGCGGGTTGGGGATCCTACTGCTTGAGCCTTATCACAATGGGCCAAAGATGTCCCCCCTCAGGATTTGCAATCAAGTAGAGAGGATAACATCGCATTGTGCCAACCACTCGATCATCCAATGAGAAGACTAATCTAATCATATTTATCAGATTATGTCATTGCATAATAATAAAGGAACATATAAGTGTTATTTGAGCTTATAAATCTTAGAAAAAATATTTGCATAGGAGATTGTTTACACTTCATTACAATATTTGATTATGAGATCATTTACACTTCATTTCATTTACTTAAACATTGTTAAACAACAAATATATTGTCAAAATGAAAGGACAAAATGAAATAAAAAGTGTAATTGTTATTCATTGATATAATGTAGTTGCTAAATGTTGATGTTTAATCCTAACGCCAAAATGAATTAAGTGAAAAAGAAAACACAATGTATGTAGAAACAAAGAAGGATAAACATTTTAGGGCGAAAGCATGGAGTTGGTGATCCAAACTTATACAGGAACACAACAGAAGATAAGTAAAAACATAAACACTAAGATGTAGTAGAAATAAAACTTTATTTGATTGATATCAAAGAACTGAAATATGCTTACATACAAATGGAAATAAACTAGCTTGGGCGATGATAGCTTATCTCTGAGAAGAGATGTGGAGGCTACATGCCTATGAATTGTGTTACAATGAGTCTCAACAAACTTTTTATTATTGAACAACAAGGTAAAAACCTAAACAACCAAAAACCTAACCCCAGGAGATGGAACACCAAGAGTTTGTGGGCCCTGTTAGGGTTAGTTGGGAAGCCAACTTCTTGGGGTCATAACTTGGTCATATGATATTTGTTTGGTGCATACGATACCTCATTTGAAATATCTCTCTCGGTACTACAAGATTTTTCACATGCCCCTTCCTATATTTATGGGCCTACTGATGACCTTAGAAAACGTCGTTTAAGGGGTCAAAAGAGCTCTAGAATTTCAGGACCCGAAAAAACTACTAAAAATGATAAACATTGTTATAATCAAGGAAACATATGAAACCGATAGGAGGTCTAGGTGGAATATGTGGGTGGCCACCAATATCCACCTAGATCAGTCCTCCCCCCTTAGGAAATAATGACCCCGATTGCATGCACAACCTCCATGAGGTGAGGAAATTTCTATTGAACCTGGTACCTTGTGAAGGTGTTGGCCTGCTTTGATAACTCGATATAGCTGGATCCTCTGTTGGGGAGTGTTCTTAATCTACATGTCCATGATCTTGTTATTTGTGTCATATTTGATGCAGCTATGGTTCAACTCTGTTGGTGTCAGATGCTCAACAACGTCGGATGTGTCTAACAATGGGGGAAATAATCGCCGCAGTTGGTACACATTGAATATTGGGTGCAAGCCTAGGAACGATGGAATGCTGAGCTCGAATGGATTTTCCCCTATATCCTTGGTGATGGGGTACGACCCATATCAGAGTGGGTGAAGTTTGAGGTGGGGCCCAACGAGGCGCTCCTTCTGTAGATGTAACCAAACTTTATCACCCACCTGGATCTTGTGTGGCACCTGATGTTGATCATGACGTTGCTTGTACTTAGCATTAGATCTGTCCAATATGTTATGGACCTGCTGGCAGATGTGCTGAATGCACTCAATGAATTTTTTAGCCTTTTCAACTTCATCCTGGACATGATTTGAATCCACCCAAGTAGTTGTAAATGGTATGGCCACATCAATGGGACATAGTGCCTGGAATCCCAATCCCAGTTGAATGGGGTTGTGGCTGATTGAGTTATGGAGAACTCGGTTGTAATTGTTCTATACATAGGGGAGGATTTCATCGCATGTGTGTGGATTCTTCGAATTGTACATGCGAAGAACATACATGATCATCCTATTAATGACCTTTGTTTGGTCATCAATTTTGGGGTGGAAAGCCATGGACTTAGTGAGCTTGGTATCCAGCATCAGACAGAGGCTTGACAAAAATGTACTCATGAACTTGATGTCCCGATCTGAGATAATGGACTGTGGGATCCCAAAGTGTACCCATACTCATTCCAAGAAGAGATTAGCAGTGGCCTATGTTGTGATACTCTTCTTGCAGGCCGCCAGAATGACCATCTTAGAGAATTTGTAGACGACCAAGAAAACTAAGTCTTTCACATGCTTAGTAGAAGGAAGGCCCGACATGTAATCCATGGATATGGATTTCCAAGGTCGACTAGGAGTAGGAAGAGGAGTATATAGGCCTTGCTTCTTGATGGTCAGTTTGGAAATTGCGCGGGTAGTGTAGGATCTGATGCACTTCCCAACATCCTGTTGAAGTTTTGGCCAATAAAATACTTTTGCAACACTACCATTGTTTTATCTACTTTTTAATTTCCAGTGACTCGACTGTAGTGTGCCTGAAAAATCACCCTAGCATGATCGCTTGAAGGAATATAGAGGTTTCCTAGGTGGCATAACAGTGCAACCTGGAGGTGAAAATTGAAAGCTTGCTTTCATTCCAAGAGAATCTAGTATGTGTTGTCAAATTCTGGATCGCTCTTACAAAGTTGTGGCCACCCCAAAGTTTCATGTCCATAAGACTCAAGCATAGTGGTCAATGCCATGATTGGAAGTTGGTTGAGGCAGTCTACAACATTAATGGTGTTGTCATTCTTGTACTTAATGTTAAAATGGAATTGTTGCATATATGTGGACCATTTATGATGGAGATTGTTTTGCAACTTTCCTTATGTCTGTATGGACTAAAGGGGTTGGTGATCTGTGTGGATGACCATTTCCTTCCCTATAATGTAATGCTTCCATTTCTGGCACGCCATTTATGGAAGGCCTACACAATGGAGTACATCTCTTTGTCATAGGTGGGATACTTTCAGACCAATTCTGAATTTTCCTCACTGTGATATGCCACTAGATGCCCCTGCTAACTAAGAACTACACCAATAGCATAGTTAGAGGCATTTGTCTCAACCTAAAATGGTCATTAAAGGTTTGGTAATGTGAGCATTGATGCAGAGTAGAGGTGATGCTTCAACTCAGAAAATTCCTTATGTTGGGATTTAGACCAAAATAAATTTTCTTTCGCTCCACCCTTGGTGACTTGACTCAAAGGCCAAGTGATATGAAAGAACCCCAACACAAACATGCGGTAGATATTGGAAAGACCCAGAAATATGTGAAGCTTTGTTAGAGTGGTTAGAGTTGGCCAATCCTGAATAACTTGTATCCTGACTGATTCCACATGCACACTATGCTCATCAATTATGTATCCTAGATATTGAACTTAGGTCATACCAAAAGTGAATTTCTCCAAATTGGTGCACAATTTGTGTTGTCGTAGGGTTTGGAGGACCTGTCAAATATGGTGGAGGTGCTCTTCCCAACTCTGGTTGAAGATCAATATGTCGTCCAAATACACTCCCACAAATGATTTGGTGAAGGGCCACAAGATTTCGTCCATTAGCCTCATGAATATTGCGGGGAAATTCGTCAACCTGAAAGGCATGATCAACAATTCAAAAAGCTCCTCCTTAGATTTGACAGCAGTCTTACACACATCAAAGGGTTCGATTGGTACCAGGTGATAACCAGAATTCAAGTCAATCTTGTCGAAATATTTGGCCCCCTTAAGTTGGTCCAGAAGGTCATTAACATGGAAATTTTAGGGGCTGATATTTGCAGGTGGGCTAATTTTCCATTCTTTTTCCAGAAAAAAAGATTTGCTAAATTTCCATTTTCTTTAATAATGATTCATCCAAATTTTATAGTATAGATTTATTGTACCTTAAAAATCGCTAAATTTCATAGATACTAATATGAAATCATTATAAATTTCAATATTTCTACAAACATATGTCCAAACATCCCACGATTTGCATATTAAGGACATAGAGTAAGATTCTCCAAGGTTTATAAACATTAAGATAAATTTACATCCTTAAAATTTTCCCTGGCCATCAATCTATGGAACTAGATACCTATTCCGGAAAGTAATCTTATTCAATACCCAATAGTCAATACAGAGTCTCCAAATTTCACCTTCTTTTGTACCAACATGATCGAGCTCTCAGATGGTGATGAAATTGGCCCGATGTGCCCTTTTTGCAACAACTCCTGAATTTGCCTCTTGATTTCATCGTTCACCAAAACAGAGCGTCAATAGATAAGACCATTGGGTAGTGGTGCACCTAGGGTCAAATTGATGGAGAGCTTGACCTGATAGTGTAGGGGTACCCCCTTGGGTGAGGTGAAGATTTCCCTATACTTGTCCACAACCTTTTCCATCTACTGCTACCGTGTGAAGGACCCATGTCTCGAGGCCGTGATGTGCCCACAATATTCTTCTTGCCCTAAGGGTGGATCCTAAGAAAGATAAATTTCCTGGTCTGGGAAATTATCTTACCACATTTCTTTGCAGAGATCAAAGAGATGACAGTAGGTGGTGCTACCTCTGGTACCCTGTATATTAAATTATTGCAAAAGTAAATAATAATAGTGTGAGGCCTAGAGTTATACACAGCATGACACTTCCACAAGTATGGTTGACCTAATAATACATCACACACTTCAAGATGAGCAACAACACACATTACCTCATCTATCAAGGGATTTATGTTATAGGGAAGGTGGCACTACTAGCTGACGCGGAGATCTCATCCTTGGTGAAGCCACCTGATGATGTAGAACTGCGGGTGTGGTATTGTCAGTAGGTCCAACCGCTTCACGACCTCTACTGAAATGAGGTTCATTTTTCTTTCGTTGTCGACAAGGAACTATAGTGGATAACCCTTCACCCACATCTTTAAGTGGATGAGTCACTCCCCTTCCTCTGGATCTTCAGGCTCAATATTTTGTATCTTAGTTGTGGAAACAATGGCACTGAGCTCTGGATCAATAATCTACTTCCCTTTTTCATTTCCCTTGTCGGGTTCTAACTCAGTGTCTTAACATAGATATGATTCAAAAGCTTTTAGCTTAGCCACTAGTGACTTCTTAGCTCGACACTCACTTATGTTGTGAGTGGGGCTCTTATGGACATCACACCATTTCCTTGTGTTCTTGTTTGTCTTCGTGGCATTGTTCTTTGCTTGTGGCTTCGATGGGTTGTCCTGGGTCACCCCACCTTGGATTTTTCCTTTGTTTTTTGGTTTCGTAGAGCCTTTCCCTTGCTTCGGATTCACAGATAAAAATTCTCACTTATTTTGTTTAAATTTATGCTCGATCTTAACAGTGTATCGATAGGCGGCACTAAGCGAGGATATGTGCAGGAACTCCATCTCGTCCTAGATGTACTTGTGTAGGCAATTGTGGTACTTAAGTAACAAATGTTGTTCATAATCCTTGACACATAACTTCATGAGAAGGGTATTAAAAATATTTTTGAACTCTTTCACATCTTGGGCCCTTCCCTACCGCAACGTGGTCCACTTTATGTATTTATATTCGTAGCTCCCGATAGGGTAATATTTTTCCTTGATGGAGTCTCGAAAAGAATTTCAAGTAGTTGCAGTTGAAATTAGTAAGGGTTCACTCTCGTCCTTCTATTCTCAATAGGTTTCCCACCACTCCTTGACATGGGGGGCGGTTTTGAGGAGTGAAAAAGTAATATTTTCCCGATTGGAAAAGTCATGAACCGAAAAATATCCTTCCAACAAATTTAACCATCTATCTACGTCATCTGCATCTATCTGGCCTTCGAATATGGGAATGTAAAAGTTTACATGTACCTTAAAGGGAGTGACACCTCCAAAGTGGTTGTTGGATTAAGATGTGTCGGTTGTGCGTAGTCACTGAAGGATCTGGGCAAAGTTATCCATCATTATGTTTCTCTGTCACTCGACGACTTCCTCGAGAAATATTTTGAAAGGATCTCCTACTCGCTCGTCTTTATTTTCTTCTGCCATGGGAGGTCGTCAGGGTTTTCGATGCTGGTCTTGAAAAGGTTCAACCAATTCAAGCCCTAAATCCTTATACCCTGACCTCATTGGGGAGATACAAAGAAAAATAGAGAAAGAGGAGACCATTCTGATACCATTGATCCAGACTTATACACCAACGCAACAGAATACAGATACAAAAATAAACACCAAGATGCAGCAGAAATAAAAATTCATTTCATTGATATCAAAAAATTGAAATATACTTACATACAAATGGAAATAAACTAGCTCGAGCAATGGTAACTTATCTTTGAGAAAAGATGTGGTAGCTACATGCCTCTGAACTATGTTACAATGATGTTTAAGGGCCTTTTTATTATTGAACAATAAGGGAAAATCTTAAACAACCAAAACCCTAAACCCAGGAGATGGAACACCAAGAGTTTGTGGGCCTCATTGGTGTTAGTTGGGCAACCAACTTCCCGGGGCCGTAACTTGGTCATATAATCTTCATTTGGCGTGTACAATACCTCATTGGGAAGATCTCTCTAAGTACTACATTATTTTCTACACGTCGTTGCCTATGGCTATGGGCTTGCTACAGATCTAAAAGAAAAAATCGTTTAGGGGGTCAAAACAACTCTAGAAGTTTAGGACCTGAAAAAAATGCTAAAAATAGTAAATGTTACTATAATCAAGGAAATAGATGAAATTGATTGGAAGTCTGGATGGAATTGGCGGGTGGCCATCAATATCCACTTAGATTAGTTGGGTTACGTTTTTTGGCGAAAGATGATGCATTTGGGTGGAAAAAACAATGGCTCAATCGAGCATTTTTTGAAGTGCTCGATCAATCTCCTTGGGCGTGAAAACAGTAACTCGATCGAGGGTTAAAACTTAACCCTCAATCAAGTTAGAACGCTCGATCGAGTTTTTTTTTAATATATACCGCTCCTGTGGTCTGCACATGCCATTTTCATAGACCGCAAGGGCTCTATTGAGAGTTTCAAAGTAGTTTGGCAGAGATTATTAGAGCTCGATCAAGCAATGTTTAAAAAAAACAACAAACAACCATACAAAAACACACAAAAAAACCCCTTCAAAAAAACTTAGAAAATCACAAAACCAACCAAGAAAACCATAAAAGAACTTTCAAAACAACTTAGAAAAACACAAAACCAACCTAGAAAACCATTAAACCAAAAAAAAAAAAAAAAAATCTTCAAAACAATCTAGAAAAAACTTCAAAACCACAAAAAAGCTATAATTTAGGTTTTAAATTTGTTTCTTACTTGCAATGTTTTGTGTATTAAATACGTATTTTCTTATTTTGAATGGTAAAAACAATTTTTTTTGTAAATATTTTAGGTTTTAAATTTTTTCTTTAAGATTTTGTGAAATAAATTTTCAAAATTTTTTTTTGTTATTTAAAATGCATTTTAAATTTCTAGCAAATTTCACCAAAAATACACCCAAAAAAACTCCAAAACAGAAAACAAACAAAAGTATAACCAATAAATAAGTAAGTTAGGAAATTGGAGATAGACATGATGAATTTGGTTACTTATGGTGAACCTCTATTTATAAAAAATAAGAAATTTATTTTTATTTTATTATTTTAAATTAAATCAATTTATATTTTTAAATAGTTTTTAATAATAAATATAGTACGATTCTAGTTTTAAAATAAGTTAAAAAATAAAAAAGAAAACATTTTGTTTTACATATATATAATAACATCATGTCACTATATATAATTATAAACATTTTCTAAAAATTAAATATAACATAACATGTAATTTACATTTAATTATTATTTAATATAGGCTTCACATAGCTATATATTATAGTTCTATATATAAATATATAACATCATAATTTGTATATATATCATGTACAACATAACCATAACTATAGTTCAAACATAAAGTTATAACATATAACACATATAACATAGCATAGCATGTAACATAAGTATAATTATTCATATATATATATATATAATATATATATATATATATAATATATATATATATATATATATATATATATATATTATATATATTATATATATATATAACTAGATTATAAAGTTAAAGCATATCACATAGCTAGATATATTATAGTTCTATATATATTGTTTATAACATAATAGAAATTTTTCTATAAGTATTTAACATAACTCGTTAAATTTAACATTTAAAACATAACGTAAAATTAGTTAACACAACATAACATAGTTCTATAATTATTGTCTTCATGTGCTTGCACCAAATACATGTCATGTGTCAAAATCAAACATTAAAAACGTAAATTTTATTGTAGTACGTGGTTGGCATGAAATTTATTAGTATTTTAAATAGGTTTATTTCAATTTTTTACATATATATTTACATATTTATGTGTTATGAATAAAATTCATTATTTAGAAACAAGAAAAAGTGTGAGGGTAGATTTGATCACTTCTTTTGATTGTGTTTACATGGAAGTCAATGTACTTTGGTTAATAAATGATCAAAAAATGGACTCTAAAGTTTAGGACTTTAAGCTAGATTATTCTGCTTGAGTTTAGAAATGGTTTTCTTTGTCAACACTTTTTTTCTTAGATTAGTTTATATGTATTATATGTAATATGATGAGGCATCCCATATACATGCCCCTACTACAAGCCATCATAGTGCGAGAAGGTCTATTATACGTGGTCGACCTTGTGATAGATCACGTAGTCCACCGAGAGTTCATGTTCCCCTAGTAGATCCTGCCTCTGATGCCAGTTGGATTGTTAGAGGATGTGTTTCTGTCTCTATTGATGACCATGCTTGTACATCCAGTGGACCTTGTTCACCCATTTCAGGTACGCCTCCTTCATTTCAATATCATCTTTAAACTTTATGTGTTTATGTCTTGAAATCGTCTTCAACTGATGCGATTGAATTTAATGTATATGTTATTATGATTATAGTTTGTTAATTATATTTATGTTAAATTATGTTTATGAATTTATAGGTCCTAAGCAGGTCGAAGTTGAGGATCAGAGTGTAGAATCGATCCCTCCATTGGATGATGCTACAACTCAGATCACATTAGAGGATGTTACAACCCATCATGGATGAATCACAACATAGATAGAGAAGATCCCTACCAATTCACCAACTCATCTTGCATTGTCTTTGATGTTGGATAGCATGACTAGGTTGATCGATACATACCAGAGGTCAAGCCCACATAGTCATATATTACAATTCATACATAGGGAAAGGAGGCATGAGGTTAGAGGCCTAGATTATTGGGAGGTGGTGAAAAAGGCCACCAAGGACATTGATGTTCGTGGGGATTTGTTCAACATCCCTCCAGATCTGCCTACTAGACATAAAGCTATGATCCCACTAAAATATTTTAGTAATTTTCATGCAACCTGTTAGGCTCTTAATTGGTCATTATTATTACCACTTCTTAACATTCATTTCATCTATTTCCACTATTCTTTTATCACATTATTTACCATAATTTATTATATAATTCCATTTCATAATCATTTATGCTCTTGTGGATAAATAATATATGATCTCATTTATTTTTAATATTTAATGATTATTATGCATGATTTTGGTTTATTCATTCATTGTAACCTCACTCATGATTTTAGCCTCCAAGATCTCTTCTAGATTGCAGATTTGGTCTTCAACAGAAAATTAGATATTCCAACTCAGGAATTCGTTGGCATAAGAAGTGGCAGTTTTGCGTTGGACGTTTTGGAAAAATGAAAGTGAATCTGGAAATTTTGAGACATGGGTTTTGTTCAGAACAGACCAAATCAGTTTCCTATTAAGTAGTTTTCAGAAATTCGGTTTGTATTGGGATAAAAGCAAAGTCCTTCAAAGGACATATCTGCAAATTTGCTGTTGTGGCTGTTTTCCAGAATTACCCAATTGTAATAACCAAATTTGACTTGTTCCAGCTGAATCATGATGGACAGATCTCCAAGATCTCATCTTGAATATTGAGATCAATTTGTTGCAAATTTCCTTTGGATGTTTGTATATTTAAAAGGCACAATTCAGAGAGAAAGGGGAGCAAGCTAATGTAAGAATTGAGTCTTGTAACAGTTGAATTCTTGTTAATGAAATTTCCATCATTCTGATATTTTCCTCAATATGTGAGTTAAGCACAGCCCTGACCAAGGTGTTGGGCCCACTCTTCTGATCAGGTGTTGTGCATGTGTCATTTTTATGTATATTGTTTTACTTGTTGTATTTTATTTATTGTTGTTACATATTTCCATAGATTGTTGTGAATGCTTTTCTTTCTGCAATTTAATTTCCATTAATGTTACAACGATGCTTTGATTTCTTAATCGCAAACCCTTGATTGATGTAGATTGTAACCTTGCCCCTGCATATACTTTGTGCGTTACCTTGAAAAGTGTACACACCCGGATTGACATATTAATGTAGGAAACGGGATTGAATAATTTGTTCATACTCGGACACCAACACAACCCCCTTTGTGTATGATAGATTGATTGGAGCTCGGGGCAAGTTCCCCAACCATGACTAGGTGGTTGTTTATTTTGATAAGCATTTATATGCAAAGTTTGTATGAGATCGGATTACATTGATACTGGATCTCATTTTTATGGTACAGGTAGGGGATGTACCTATAAGCACGAGGGAGCTTTTAGGGACCCTAGGCATGTACCACCACCTCTGAGATTATTTCACTACCATATCAAAACTTGGTATTACCAATAGAGCTAGAGGATGTGTCACAGCTAAATGGTGAGACGTGGGAGACTATTGCAGAGAGCACACTGGCGTCATTGGCTAGTGTGTGTGTTGCATTGGATGGGGAGATTATGAGACCACCACTATTGCCTCGTGACCCACCAGTGCCCTTATATTATGATGCATTTCTCACAAGTTTACCCTTTGACCAGCTTTTGACACATACATGTATGTATCATGATGCCATTTGTGAGACTTGGAGGATGCATGGCTTGTGTGACACAGATTAGGTACATATATATATATGAAACATTTGACTCTTATTTTCAAATTATGCATAATTATTTATATTAAAATATCTAGTTCATATTAGATTGCATTTATATTAATAAGTTCATGATAACATGTAGACACGTCCCAACTACATGGATGACCTTATGAGGCCATCCGAGGGGGCAGTTGATCAACAAGGGCATCCTCAACCAGAGCATATTTCCATGGATTCTCCTCCACCTCCACCTACACCTTATATGTTAACTAATGTGGAGAAGAGTTAGTATGTATGACCAAATAGACCAACAATTGAGGAAAATTTCTTTATTCCTAATATTTCAATATTTTCTTTTTTTAAGATACATAAATACGTTAATTAATTTGTAGACTAATTATAATTTGTCCTTGTCATTGTGTACACAGACCCATATAAAGAGTTTTCTTGATTGCACTGTTATATGGATACATGGGTAGGATTTCGAGTTTAGAGGCACTGATGATGCAGGTGCATCAATGCAGGCCCCAATCATTGAGCCATGGGTAGGGGAGAACCAAACTTAGTTTCATGATTAGACCCCCATCCTATCTGACTTGCATTTGGACTCGACTGAGGTTAGTAGATTCATGTATATGTAATTAAAAAATGTGGTTCAATATCATTTATTTATATATTGTTTATTTTATAAAAATAATGATCTAATTAGTTTGAATTTGAATGTGTTATATTGTAGTACCAACTTATGGACACTTACTTTGCATGGAAAAACTCATATAAGAGTTCTAGTTGTACTTAGAGTGTCATAGATTGCATATTTTTAGGCCCATTTCATCTAGGAAACATTCACATGTGCGATACAAACTTTTTATATTTTCATACATGGACAATTTATGGATGTACATCATGGACATTATTTTAGTTATGGATGCTTATTATTTCAGTTTATGGATTTGTATTAATATTGTTTATCGATGCTCATTAATTTTTGAATTTTATGGATCTGTTAAAATTATTTCGCTAATCTAATAATTTTCTATATTTTATAACTTTTATTAGTAAAATATATGCTCATAGACTACGAAAATAAGTACAATCTTAAGTTATGATACAAGTCACTTTGATACATAAAATGAACTAAAATATATTATGTATCAATTTAATATTGAACATGGAAAAAATTCCAATCATGCTTCATATTGACTTGTAGAAAGTGTCTTTTAGTGCAATCAACATGTATGTTTTTACAATTCAATTTTAAATAATAAATTATTTGAATTATAAAGTCATATATATATATATATATATATATATATATATATATATATATAATATATATATATATATATAGATATATATATATATATATTATATATATATATATAATGTGTGTGTGAAAAAAATTGTGGCCCACCCATATACCATTGCATGGACAACTTTTTAAAGTATTTCAATCAATTTCTTATCTCAAGATTCTATTAAAAGACACAAATATGATTGAAATAAGTTTTATTCAATTTTAGTATTAAAAGATGTCATGTAAACAACAAATAGGTTTTATTCGGTATTATTTATTTTAAGATTATTTACAAGAGCTTAGTCATAACATGATATAAGTCAATCATATTGAAATTTAATATATAGGTCAAACAACAATATATGGCAACATTTATATAATTTTATATAATGTTATTAGCTTTCCCAAATTTACAAGTAGTTGTCTAAGTATTTCAATCAATTCCTTGTAATGAAAATTTAAGTTTTATTCAATTTTTAAAAACTCAAATATTATTGAAGTGTGTTATATATTCAATTTTAAAAGATGTAGAGATGTAAAAGTTACAAGTTTTATTCGATTTTATTTGTTTGAGGTTATCTACAAAATCTTAGTCATAACGCACGCCGTAAATAATTTTTTTGTGCTTACACTGAAATCAATGCACAGTGTTAAACTAATTACCTTTGAAATTAATGTACACAATATATCTAGTTACATCATTTATTAGAAATCAACATCTTCATTGAAATCAATGCATCTAATGCAAGCAAGCAAATAGGATGAGAAAACAACATATACACTAAAATCAATGCATCTAATGCAAACAACCAAATAGGATTATAAGTAAACATCTACACTGAAATAAATGCATCTAATGCTACAAACAATCAAATAGGATTAGAAATCAACATCTACAATGAAATTAATACATCTTGCGGTAACAATCAAATAGGATTAGGAATCAACGTCTATGCTGAAAACACTGCACTAATGCAAACTCAGTCAAACAAGATAATAAATTAACATCTTTAATCAAATGAATGCATCTAATGCACACAATGAAATAGAGTAGAATTAGAAATCAACATCTACACATAAATCAATGCATCTAAATTGCAAAAAGTCAAATAGGATTACAAATCAACATTTGTACACTGAAATCAATGCATCTAGTGAAAACAATTTTCTTCCTTTTCTCTCCCCCCTCCATCTATATCGGTCTCTCCCTCCATCTCTCCTTCTTTGTCTCTCTATCCCACCCACCCCAGAAACGTGCACACTCTCTCTTCATATATATCTCCTTCCTCTATTTCTCTCTTCTTCCCTCTCTCCCCCTTCCATCTATATCTCTATCTCCCTTTGTGATGCAGGGAAATTTTACTTTTCCTGCTATTTTCACTTCCACAAACCTGCATTCTTCAAAACACCAAGAACTCTACATAAATCTAATTACTTAGCTAGTTAGCTATTACAATCATATAATGGCATTCATTAACATATATGCAGAGATACTACACAATCCATAAGCATGAAAAAAATTCCCATAAGCATGAAAAAAATTCCATTCTAAGACCAAATTCATATGTATATGTTTGGCCCGATTATACATTCATTTGGCCATTAGTTCTCATTTCCCGTAGGCTTATAGTAAATAGAATTAAGAAATACAATATCTTTTCTAAATATTAAAATCACTCCATAAATCACCCATAAATCACTCCATAAATAAGCTTTTCCTAAATCCTAAAATCACTCTTTGATTTATTCCAGAAAGCTCTCATGATTTATTCCCTAAATCTTTCATTATTTATTCCCTAAATCTCTGATTCTCTTCAGGGTAAATTAACTTTTACCTTATGGGCAAAATCTTAGCTATCCATAATTTTTCTAAAACTAATATTATCCTAAAAACCACACTTATCTACAGCTTTTAAAAATCTTAGATATTTTCCAGCTCATATGATTTTTCATAAAATCATAGGGAAATACATTTAAATAATTAATATAATCGGTTAGGAAACCAATTATCTTGGTAAATAAAAAGAGCCCTACTGTAGCACCCTCCTCCCATATCTACCCAAGTAACCACCTAGCTGGGGTAAACATGCGACAAGAGGCCACTATGATATGATTCGACCTCCTAAGTAACCTTAAGGAAATGGAATCGATGAAATCAAACCATACAGACATCCCTTAGGTGATTCAGGACCCCAGGAGTTAATCCACAACTCCAGGTGGCCAACCCCTGAGCTAACCTATCATTTCAATGAATTAGACCTAGAGTCTCTCCCATGACAAGGCATGAGTTCCACTTTAAACCTATAGTCGCTCCCACAGTGCTTGCAAGGAAGAGACTGAAGTCTCTATCAACTAGTTTTTTGCTAGAGACTATGAGATTTAAGCCACTTTTTTAGGGCTAATCTCCAAACCAATGCCTAGAACTTGATGAGACTTTCCAAGACATGAAATGACACTAAGGAAAAGCCTCTAACACAAAAATTGATCAACCTAACCAATCCTAACCATGACAGACATTTTTTCAAACACTTAGTAAATATGCAACCTATAGGTGTAAATAACATATCTGAGTATAGGGGTCTCATACTTATCTGAGACTTGCTATGAAGCACTGTCTCCTTATCAAATTAGCTTCCATTTCATCCATTAGGTCATAATACATTGATCATTCAATAACAAGTAAGAACATGATGAGATCCATACATAATTGTTGTCATAAATACATACATAACCAACATAGTAGGGACAGAAATACCAATGAAATCATAGCCATATAAACCACATATAATCCATCACAATGGTCATAGAGATACAAAGAGAAATAACCTTTCATTACTGATGCAAAATTCAAACCCACGATGCGACTTCCACATTCCACTTGACCATAGAATAGTTGAGCCAAATCTCTCTTCAACCATTCACCCCCATTCCATATTCCAAGCATGAATGTGGGATCTCATAGAACACATCAATAAAAATCATCCAGTGCTTCCATAGGCCATCCACCTCAACCCATCAAACAATGATTCCACCTCACGGCCAAACATCACAAAATGATCATTAGATTGCTCTCCATCCAAGCCTTTTAGGGCTTCTAGAGCGCTTGTTCCAACCAAGGCTTCTAGGACTAGTAACTCAACCCATAGTTGTGATTAGGATTCTAGAGTGTTTGTCCAACCAAGGCTTCCAGGACTAGTAATTCAACTCAACAAGGGATTTCAGAGCTTTTTTCTAATCAAGGCTTCCATGACTAGTAACTCAACCCAAGTTGTTACAGGGCTTCTAGAGCGTTTGTCCATCCAGGGCTTTTAGGAACTAATAACTCAACCCAAGCTAAGGAAACATGAGAACCAACAAAAACAGAACAAGTAAATAAACCCGCAAATTTCATGGCTATCCAGAAAATGGAAAGGTTAGGTAATCCATTGTCAATCTAGACAATCCTCCATGCCAATGATAGATCATGACCAAAAATCCACATGCATATGCCATGCATGCCAAAAATAGTGAAGAAATCATTCATTCAACTCGGTACCTACAAGAAAATATGATATAGTTGCTGATCTTGATGCCTCCTTGTGATTTCCTACTCTTCCTTTGCCTTCTTGCTCCAAAAATCCACGTATGCCACACACTCCAAAGGCATTCCAACAAAACTCTAAGAATCTAAGAGTATGAGAGAGAGAGAATAATGAGAGAGCTCAAAAACTAACTGATCAAGTCTTTCCCACTGATCCTCATAAGACTTTTTATTAATGAGGCCTCTATTTTCTTCATTTTTCATTATCTTCCTTCAATTTCCTCCTCACGTGCAACCTGTGACCTTTCAACTTCCTTTTCTCCTAATTTCGATTATTTTCATAAAAATAAATGTGCCAAAATACCTTTTTTCCTCTTTAATTATTTCCTTTGCCAATTTCCTTAGCCATAAACAACCAAATGGACACCCACTAGGATGTCATGCCCACCATTCAGCTTGGAATATGTGCCCCATCATTTGTGGTATTTATATATTTTTACATAGAATTTTCACGAGGGATGTTACAGAACCCTCACCCTTGGGGGAACATTGTCCTCGGTGTTCAATGACACCTATAACCAACAATACCATTAAAAACAAAACATACTGCCCATGGAGATTTATAACATAGCTCGTTGCAGTATTTATAATAACCATATGCTAAAACAAAACATCATGAAAACATGACAACATACTACATAGTGGAGATTTATAACACAACTCATTACCAAGTATTTACAATAATCACATATACACGTCTTTTAAAACAACAAATAAGAGAATACAATGCCCATATCAATCAACAATAGAATCTAGAGGCTCACACTCCACCTTCAAAGTAGTACTAGGATCCACCTCCTTCCCATGAAGTCTAGAATCTACTTCCACAGTCAACGCCACATCCAATGTCTAGCATTGCAATCCCGCTCCACTTTTCCTCTCAGTGAACAGTTACTGTCTCATTATTCCAGGGCACACTCCCAATGTGCATCTGATTCCATCTGGCAATGCTCATGACCAAAACAATTCCATCCCCGACCTTCCCTTCTCTGCTACACAATCCCTCAGGCAATTCAGTGAACCCTTCCGTGCATTCACTCACCTACCAAGTTCCCCTGGCACCCCCATCCCGGGAAATCCATTCCTTAGCAAGGCTTCCCCACATCGAAAGATAAAAAAACCAATGCATATACCTACCTCAAAACCATCATACAAGTCATAGCATGCTCCTGGAAATCAATGGACACTATTGGGTACCAGTGTCCCATAATGGACCTGTTTTTGAAGTGCTTTACCAACATACTGCTACATATTTCATTGTTGTTGTTGATTCTTGCAATTGATTTTAACCACCCAACCAAGAATTTTCGTGCTTCCTGTACCAAGAACATAACTTCCATTAAATTCAAAATAAATTGAAATAACTTCAAATCATACATTATTGGTAGCTCGTCAATAAGGTACACTTGCAATCCTGTTTACTTCTTGTCACAACAAGACAAACTAGCATCATGTATAAAATCATCACATCAGGTTAGCTCAAAACATAACCATCATAGATAAAAATCATAAATCACATGTAACCATCATAAACAAGAATCATAGATCACATGTAATCACCAAAGACTAGTCTCATAAATCATATGCATATTAAAGCTGAAATACAATATCGATACTTATCCTTCATCGATCCTTACTTCTACCTTTGTTATTTTGTACACACACTGGATCGGTTGCCACACCCAGTGCCTTCTCCTCCACCAAGTGCACATATGTGTAGTGTGCATCACACACATACAACTACACACACCATATAGCCCCATGCAACGCATGCACCTATACCTGACATACAACACATACACCTACACCTTGTGTACGTACATATACATGCACAATGTACATTAGAAGAGATTCATTCACACACAACGTGCAACACCACAAAATGTATACACATACACCTGGTATGCAACACAACTCATACACCTACATCCAGTGGAAAACACAATGCAATACATATGCCTAAATCCAGTGTACAACACAATGCAATACATATGCCTAAATCCAGTGTACAACACAATACATGCACCTACACCTAATGTACAACATAAAACAAATACATGTCTAGCGTGAAATATAATGAATGCATATGGCATGATACCTTGACTACACAATACACTTACATAGTACCATGTGCCTACAACACAGCATGTATGACATGCACGCAATCCCACACATACACCAGTACTATATGTACCACGTACACAGTACCATTTGTACACCATAACCGCCTACACAACGTGTGCACAACATCACCTGTACACGGCACCACCTGCACAACATCTACACAATGCCACATGTACACCGCAACACCTGTACAATGTGTAAACAATACCACATGTACATAATACCATATGCACGACATGTACGTGACACCACATGTACACAATGCCACATTCACGACATGTACACATCACCACCTGCACATAGCGCCACTTGTACAACATGTACACAGCACCAAGTTCACCCAACACCACTTTTACAATCATGCACACCACACCATATGTACATAGTACCAATGTACCACATGCACACAAAACTAGTTGTACATAGCACTACATTTCCAACATGTACATAGCATCATATGTACATAGCACTACATATCCAACATGTGCACAACACCATATGCACACAACAACACATATCCATCATGCACACAGTACAACATGTACACAATACCGCATATCGAGCATCTACATAGCACCATCTATACCCAACACTAAATACGCAACATTCATACAACATTATCTGTACCAACACCCTGTACATAGCATTGCATAAACAAAATGTACACACACACACACACACACACACTAGATATATATATATATATATATATATAATATAATATATATATATATCTATATATATATACAACTGCATACGCACAACATCACAGATGAAACATGTACAACATATACGACATATGCATAATAGTAATACCACACATCCAAAACCACATTGTTCTTACCAATCAACCTTGCTTCCAGTGTCTTATCCATGCTTATCCTAGTATGTCGCAGACCACACTACTTTCATTTCACTGATGTATCCCTTGGTATAATATATTCATAACATAGACATAATATAATCACATAATATCAACTCATAACCACATGATACTGACCTCATATATTTTTCATGACTACTCTTCCCACTTGATTCCTCATAGCCAGGAACTTCATGCCATTCACCTGCGTAAGAAATCATTTTTCCACAAGAACAATTCTTGACGATCTATCGGACAATGACATAGATACATACATACATACACGTAAGCATTAGCATAATCAGTCATGACCCTGTCAGACAACAACGATAATGCATAATATATATATATATATAATATAATATATATATATATATATACACACACACATAAATGTTAGCATTAACGACCCTATAAAACATGACATACATACACACCTACTTGTATACATATATAACATCAGCATAATCACAATCATAACATAATTACAAGATATCAAGGTCAAGGGTTAAGATAACTTCCATATTCATGCAACGCATGTGCAACATTTAAGAATAGTCATTCCCAACATAGCCAAGGCATCTGATGTCTCATATCCATTTACTTTACCTTTTCTATTTACCTTTCACATGACTATCCTATCATCGTCCATTTACCACCAAGGACCCAATCAGTCCAATCGATTGTCCTAGTATTACCTTTCATTGTGCTTACTCATGCACTGAGCTTCATCCATGTCATATATTACCTGTTGGGTACCACACAACTCTCCCCAAGCTCCATCAACTTTCCTCTTCCCCAACCAATTCCCAAGACACTCAAAACATAAAAGGCAAGACAAGAAACATCCAAGAAGGAAACCATGAAACCAATAATGACACCACAATCCAAGTGGCATGGCCATGCAAAAGACACAAACAAAACTACAATCAAGCACAACAAGGCACCAAAAGACCAAAAAGCACAAGACTAGCAACAAACACCATGACTCAATCCCCATGGTTCCCAAGGAAAGCTCAACCTGAGCCTTCTTTAAGATTTCGTGGCAATCTCTCTTGCCATGCAACTTCCTGCATCATGATGCCATTAACACATAACTGTTAGTGCATAAATAAACATAACAATATACCAGTTACCTCATCTTGTTGTGCCAAGCACGTTACTTTCAACTCAACACATTCACGCCATCTCTCAAGGGACTCCAATGCTTTGACAGATCCACCTGTAACTAAATACTAGCTAATATACCTGTCAAGTATGTATCCACATAATATCAAACGAGATCAACGTTAAGAAGACTTCCTCTATGTAAAACACTCCAGTTGTTAGGAATTAGGGTTTCCAAACCTAGCCATAGGAATTATTTCCCAATTCCTTTCTTTTACCCTTTTAAGTTGTTGGAATCGAGACTTACTATGCGTTGTGAAATCACCCAACTATTATTTATGAGCACATCAACTATTACCTTGTCACGCTAATACCAAGCATGTTTCCTGAACTTCTCACACATGTAAACCATATGTTCCATATACCAAGAAAATCATATCTATCAATTTGAAATCAACCTTTACCAAGACTAACAATCTCGTCATAATCCATATTGAACTCATAGTCATTAAACATAATGCTACAACTATTACCTACTACACTTAAGTACATATCAGTTGTCTCAACACGTATGTATTAGTACAATACTCTTAAAACAAGACCATTGGAACACATACTCATATTACGTAATTCATTGAACATTCAACCAACTTGAAAGCACACCATATTAAATAAATCAACTAGACAACGTAATCAAATAATTAAGTACCCAATATATGACATAAGAAAACTCATACCTTAATGTATCTCAGGGGAGGCTATCTTGTCTGCATAATCTATTCAGATTAGCATGATATAACTTCACAACATATCAACTCAAGCATAAATAATATCATGATATCCATAATAGTCACTATCTAACATGTTCACATCATAAGCTCATACACATTTGTTGTTAATACATAACAATCACATATATACGATCAGTGTAGATTAGTATGACACCATATCACAAATATTTCAGCTCATACCTAAATATCGCAACCATAACCATCTGCAAAGGTCAAAAAAGGTTAACACAATACATATATAACATCAATATTTTCAATGCAATGAACATAATCATCACGCATATTACCAATCCAAATTACAACATCAAGATCTCAATTAAATAACCCTAATCATCAAGTTATTAGCACATAACAATAATAAGCTATATATCATGCTCATCAACAACATAAAACCTAATCGTCAAGCTAACTATCATATAGAAACAACAAGTTAACCTATAACATACTCATCAACATCATATCATATAACATAATCGCCAAGTTATCTAACCTAACCAACAATAGCAATGCTTACAACCACATGTTTCTATCATTCTTGACTATCTGACTCATGTGCATATGACTATGCTAATCAACTATCATCTATCAGGTACATAACCATAACATCAAAAGACATGTACATAACCTAATGTATATAACCCTAATGAATATAATAATCCTTAACCTACATACCTGCATGCCCAACATATAAACCTGTATGACGACATGCTCTCGCCTCGAGGTCCAATGCTACAACTTCACTTTGATGATCTATATCTCCTACTTTACCTTATTCAACACATTAGCATCATAACATACCAATAGCACCATGATGACCTAAATTTCATACAATGACTTCACAAGGCATGTTTGACCTAATATTCAAACTATAACCAAGACCATACATGCATAACAATTGTATATAGACATATAACAAATGATTATCAAACCATACACACATTATTCTAGCTAAAGTCTATTCATTAATGCGTGACCATATCAAGTACACAAACCATGACCTCATGTATTGCAACAACCATTAATCCATTGTACACATTGCCACATGCAATCAACAGTATGCATAAGCAATGCCAAATCAACTACACCTACGCATAAACACATGTAGTTGAACATAAGCAATCAAATCTTGTAATCAACCTACATGATTAATACATGTAATCTAAATATTCAAGAATGTAACCTAACATACAAGGATGTAAGTAGGCACCATAAAATCAACATGTAAACAACATATAATCCATACATAGTCAATCACATACTTATGACAATGAATTTCATGAAATCAATATTAAATTATCCATGATAACCATACTCAAGCATCAAGCAATGAAACAAGTACATGGTATGCAAGTATAAGAGACACACCTGCAACTGACATGCATGCATGACAAACACCTTTAAACCATCTAGTCCAAGAGTTGAACCATGCTTTGGTACCACTCTGTAACACCCTCCTCCCACATCTACCCAAGCAATCGTTTAGCCAGGGTAAACATGCAACGAGATTCCACTATGATATGACTCGACCTCTTAAGTAACCTCAAGGAAATGGAATCAATGAAAACACACCATATAGACATCCCTCAGCTGCTTCAGGACCCCCAGGAGCTAATCCACCACTCCAGGTGCCCAACCCCTGAGTTAACCTATAATTTCAATGAACTAGATCCAGAGTTTCTCCCATGACAAGGCATGAGTGCAACTGTGAACCTATAGTCGCTCCCACAGTGCCTACAAGGGAGAGACTGCAGTCTCTATCAGCCAGTTCTATGCGAGAGACTGTGATATTTAAGCCACTTTTCTAGGGTTAATCTCCAAACCAATGCCTAGAACTTGATGATACTTTGCAAGACATTAAATGACACCAAGGAAAAGCCTCTAACGCAAAACTTGATCAAGATCTTGACCTAACCAAGCCTAACCATGATAGACATTTTTTCAAACACTTAGTAAATATGCAGCCTACAGGTGTGAATAAAAAATCTGAGCATAAGGTTCTCATACTTATCTGATATTCTCTATGAAGCATTGTCTCCTTATCACATTAGTTTCCATTTCATCCATTAGGTCATAGATACATTGATCATTCAATAATAAGTAAGAACATGATGAGAGCCATACATAAATGTTGTCATAAAATACATACATAACCAGCATAGTAGGGACAAAAATACCAATGAAATCACAACCTTATAAACCACATATAATCCATCATAATTCTCATAGAAATATAAAGAGAAATAAACTTTCATTACTGATGCAAAATCCAAACCCGAGATGGGACTTCCACGTTCCACCCGATCGTAGAATGGTTGATCCAAATCTCTCTTTAGCCATTCATCCCCATGCCATATTCCAAGCATGAATGTGGGATCTCGTAGAACACATCAATAAAACTCATCCAGGGCTTCTAGAGGCCATTCACCTCAACCCATCAAACAATGATTCCACCTCACAGTCAGACATCACAAAACCATCATTAGATTGGTCTCCATCCAAGCCTTCTAGGGCTTCCAGGGCGTTTATTCCAACCAAGGCTTCCAAGACTAGTAACTCAATCCACAACTATCGCCTGGATTCTAGAGAGTTTGTCCAACCAAGGATTCCATGACTAGTAACTCAACCCACCAAGGGCTTTCGAAGCGTTTTTCCAACCAAGGCTCCTAGGACTAGTAGCTCAACCCAAGCTGTTACAGGGCTTCCAAAACGTTTGTCCAACCAAAGCTTCTAGGAACTAATAACTCAACCCAAGCTAAGGAAACATGAGAACCAACCAAAACAAAAAAAAGAAATAAACCCACAAATTCCATGGCTATCCAGGAAATGGAAAGGTTAGGCAATCCACTGTCAATCTAGGCAATCCTCTGTGCCAATGACAGCTCATGAACAAAAATCCACATGCATATGCCATGCATGCCAAAACTAGTGAAGAAATCATACATGCAACTCGATACCTGCAAGAAAATCTGATGTAGTTGTTGATCTCGATGCTCTTCCTCTTACTCCAAAAATATAAGTATGCCACACCCTCCAAGAGTGCTCCAACAAAACTCTAAGTATCCAAGATTATGAGAGAGAGAGAGAATAATGAGACAGCTCTAAAACTGAACTGATCAAGTCTTGCCCACTTATCCTGAGAAGCCATTTTATTAATGAGGCCTCTATTTTCTTCATTTTCCATTATTTTCCTTCACTTTCCTCCTCTCATGAAACCTGTGACCTTTCACCTTCCTTTTCTCCTAATTTGAATTATTTTCATAAATAAATTTGCCAAAATACCTTTTTGTCTTTTTAATGCCTTAACCATTGCCTTTTCCAATTTACTTGGCCATAAACAACCAAATGAACACCCAATAGGATGTCCTACACACCATTCAACTTGGAATACATGTCCCATCATTTGTGGCAGGGAAAATTTTAATAACCCCCCCTAAATTTATATGTATAATAAATGGGCGAATCTCCATGGTATATAGGAAAAATGGAAGGCAATTTTATCAATAATATAATATGTATATATAATTTTTTGGCGAATTTCTCACCAGGAATGGCAAATATTTTACTCAATTATAAAATCTTGCAAGATCTTGGTGAGTCTTTCACTAAATAATAAAAAATTTTAAAGTCCTAGTGAATCTTAGCATTGTGAACTCTTAGAGAATTTTTTGAAAAAGTATAAAACCATATATGACAAGAGCCACATGGTGGCAATATCATTGTTTTTTTTTTCACATTTCCACGACATGGAACTTGTTTATAAAATTATAAAAAAAGCCAACCAAGTCCCTTATAATATGCAGGTAAGCTTATAACAGAATTTGATACCTCTACTATGCTTTTCTTCATTCAAGTGTCATAACTGCTATACTTAACACTATGAATCACAACACTCTCAGAACTCAACTCTATAGTGTAATTAAAACCTTTGGAAATTGAATCTGACAACTCTATAAAAAGCATTAGTGAAATAGAATCTTTTGTGAATGAGCCCACTAACTATCACTGCTAAACAATCAATCTAGACTATGAAGTCTTCCATATTGATCACAATTGTGCTCACGATCAAGGGAGTGCGACCACCTGGCCTGACATAATGGCCATCATAGCTTCCAATAATCAACAACCACCTTGCAAGGACATCCTGGCTCATGTCTCATGAAATTTATTCATCAATCTTAACTGATATAAATTGTATAAAGATAATATTAGAATCCTCTCCAGATTCACTGTTAATACAAGGGTAAAGGAAATTTTCTAGCTCAAGGCACTAGCCAATACCAACTTTGGTATTTGTGACCCCTTTGTGGGGATGCACCTACCCTGCCCCATTGGGTTTCTGCCTTGTAACATAGTTCAAGGATCACAAGAATTTCCAATCTTCCTACTCCATTAGACACACTTTATATGCTATACATAGTGAATGGAAAAGAAGCATTATAGAACACGCAATTTCACAGAAGGAAGAAAAATCTTAGCCAGTTCAGTATCAAAATCTTAACGACTGATTAATAAAGAATAACAAGTAGTGTAATGAATTGTTCTGAGTTATCTATTTACAAGCTGTAAAGAATATAGTGGAATGGAAAAATAGATGGAAACTTGTATAAGTAACATGATCAAGTATACCATGTTTAAAAAAAAAATATTTTGCCACTTTTGCTAAGGATTTGCACCATTGGTGTAGCTGGATTGTGGTGGTTCTAGTTCTTCAAGACTATTGAACAAAACTTTATTTGGAAATTAAGTTGTTTACGATTGTCAAATATGACTAATCATTTGAAATTCTTTGCCATCTCTTGTTAGTAAACATCAATGTAACAAAGAATAGATCCAAGCAAAAACAAGAGAGCACTTACTTTTGATATCATTCCATCTGCCCACATCACTTCAAGATCTAGAGTAAAGATGATCTATGCTGGTTTAAATCCCCCATTTAAATAGGCTACATTCCACGTGAATACCATGGGTCAATACCATGTGCCATTTTTATTTTTATTAATACTAATACTAGGGTTAATAATGCTTTTTTCATGGTATTAATAATAATTTAGCCCATGGTATTTGGCCCATAGTATTTTGCCCATAGGTTTCACCTAAATATAACGCATTTTTTGAGTGTTCCTAAATATAAGGTGACTTATGGAGTAAATATAAAAAAATGTTTTATTTGTTTACCATACCTTTCGTTTATTTATATTTTTATTAATTTACCATACCTCTTTTACAAATATAGTATTTGGCCCTTAGGATTCACTTAAATAAAACCTCTTTTTTGAGCCTCATAAATAGAAAGAAAGTTATGGACTAAATATAAAAAGAGGTTTTATTTATTTACCATTCGTCTAGTTTATTTATATTTTTATTTATTTACCATACCTTTTGAGTAAGTATAAAAAGAGGTTTTGTTTATTTACCATACCTCCACTTTATTTATATTTTTATTTGTTTACACCCTTGCATGTATATAATGTGACTTATGGAGTAAATATAAAAAATGTTTTATTTATTTATCATACCTCTCATTTATTTATATTTTTGTTAATTTACTATACCTCTTTTATAAATATGGTATTTGGCCCATAGGATTCACTTAAATAAAACTTATTGGGCTAAATTTACCTTTTTTACCCTCTCCCTTAAAATAAGGTGGGCTCTTTGAGGTGATTTGTAAAAATGTACTATGACACAAAATATTCACCCACTAAAAATTTAAAACCCCTTAATTTCGCCAAAGGGCGAACATTCACCCCTAAAATTTTCCATGATTCACAACATTCATATTTCGATCCCTCGCCAGTTAGTCTAGCTATGGCTTTCGGAGGTAACCGTCAATGAAATGAGCAATCTGATATCTAATTGGAGAAAAGTAAACTAAAATCAAATCACAACAATTCATATTTCGATCCCTCACCAGTTAGTCTAGCTATGGCTTTCGGAGGTAACCGTCAATGAAATGAGCAATCTGATATCTAAACTAACTAACAAAGCAAATGAATAAGACTGAAATCAAAGCATAACTAAAATTGAAAAGCTAAAAAAAACAAAGTCAGCAGAGAGGTAAATCTCATGTCACTATTTGATGCAAAAACATGTAAAGGAAAAAACTAATCTACAATCAACCAGTTGAACACACTTACATGAATTAAAATTGCATGAATGGAAAACCTAAACTATCAAACTTGAAAGCAATCAAATGACATAATGAAATCAAAGCAAAATTACAAAATGAAATCTACTCTACCTTACATTCTAATGTGCTTCCTGACATCTACTTCACATCTCCTTCCATGTTGAGAACATCAAAGCTTTATTCAAATTCTTCAAAATTACAAAGTACAACAAAGCTCTCTAAAGCTTTCCAAAGCCATCTCACAAGCTAACAAGCTTAAAAACTAACAAGCTAAAACTAACAAATGAAGGAGAGAGATCTCCTATTTATACAAAAAGATGAGAAGCCATCTCATTAATGAGAGTCCATGAATCTCTCCCTCTACCTCTAGGGTCCTAATCAAAATAGGAATTGATAAGACACATGTCTTCTTAGAGTTACAATACAATTAGGAGATGTGACACATATCCTCATGATCCCATGATT
>APFE030612699.1:215349-274264 GCA_000404065.3 Pinus taeda | reverse complement strand
ACCTACACATGTCAACAATCTCAACCCATTGGTTAGGCATAAGCTTATGCACATTATTTCCTAATTTTTAACCACAAATTCACTTAAAAGGCTTAGAATTAATAAAGATTGGAAAAAACATAAATGTGGCCCAATGATAATGAAAGTGGGATGAATGTGGTGACATAGTAGTGAAATGGAGGTGATATAATGGACATAATAGTGAAAGTGTAATGGAAATGAATGACATTTTCAAGACCCAACACATTTCATCAATTTTTTTTGATGCATGTGCCGACAAGTTGCCCAGTTCCCTCTAGAACTACGCAATCTTCCTATGCATGCATGACAACCTTTCTTGAAAAAGAAAAAAACAAAAATAAAAAGGAATCCCTAAAAAATAGGGATATCTTTTTAGCACTGAGAGTTACATGCAAGTTGACTTTAGAAACTTCCTGCCAAGTGTTTCTTTTTCCTAGATTTGTGGTATGCACATCATAAACCCTAAATCTCCCAAATATATTTAATCGACTCCCCAGAGATCATTCTACACATTAAATCTCAGAGCTCTGGCATTCCCAAGGCATCTAGGAACCTTTAGCACACTCGGCACAACTTTTCCGAGTAATTTTTTATTTTCAAGTCTTTTGTTGTTTTTTCTATCGCTTTTATTTCCTTGGCTTGTGTGAGTGTTGTTTTGCATGTGTTATTGAATGACCGCTAGCGTTTTAATTTGTTTTAACTTGTAGAATTATTGTTTCCAGTTTTGCACTGTCTTTCTTAAACGTCACATGCATAACATTGTTTTTGCACTAGCAGTCATTGTTGCAGCGACCCTCTCCACCAGCTTCCTTGTTCATCCATTTGACGGATTGCTGCATTGGTTTTCATTGCATGCATGATCATTCACTCATGTCCGTACCATCCTTCGCTCATGCATTCATATCTACTCATTTTAAAGTTGCCCTTGGGTAGATCTGGGTTGCCTTAGCTCAGATCTTGTTTTCCTCGGCATGCTCTGCACATTCCTGAACTTGAGGCGCTGCCTTGGCTCTAGGAATTGCACATAGACTACATGTCACTGGCCTTTGGCTATGCTTTGCACAATTCTAGGAGACAGTTCCTAGTCGTGCCCACTGG
This sequence comes from Pinus taeda, assembly GCA_000404065.3. Taxonomy (NCBI): domain Eukaryota; kingdom Viridiplantae; phylum Streptophyta; class Pinopsida; order Pinales; family Pinaceae; genus Pinus; species Pinus taeda. The sequence continues at coordinate 273,145 of APFE030612699.1, read as the reverse complement.
GATTGCGCAATGCACAATCCCAACTAGCAGTCAAGTCGGACTAAACTACGCATTGCGTAGTTCTAGTCCATAATCAACCCAGATGGGATTCACTCTCTGCAGTTCCAGTTAGCAGCAGGTCTCACTGGCAGCTGAGACTGTGCAATGCACAGTTCCAGCTGATAGTCTCCAAGTCTTGAGAGTCACTGCTATGCAATATTTCCCAACAGTCACCCAACTTGTTGCATGATCGATCCTTGAAGTGCATTGTGTTTTTAAATTGAAATTTGCTTGTCGTGAGTGTCTGTTGGCTTGTTGGAGCCTGACCCAGGTTTAGAAGTGTTTTAGCCGAACAAATCTCACACTAGTGGCCTTTTCGGCAACAATCTGTGGAGCGCGGATTGAAGTCTCACTCGAGGTAGTATGGGAGGGTGCTGGAACTAGGTTTCTACACCCTAGGGATGTCTTGATGCGACCTGGAAGGATCGCGAACTATTCCGCACACCTGCACTACTCTGCACAGTTACCCATCCTTCATGTAGATCCGCGCCAGTTACTTCCCTAATCTTATTATTTATATGAATTTATTACAAATTTGATCTTCTTCTTACAGTGTTTAAGCAAACAATTAACAATAATACCCAGCGTGCGCATTCATAATTCCTAAAGACATTGCATAAATTGAGACATAAGCAACAGATAGATTCGTAGTAAAGCACACAATGATTCAGAAATTCTTATCTTTATTTATCTCCTTCTCAGTACAACCAAATCCATTATGTGCACTCAGCGGCAGGGGTCCACGCACACAGCTACGAACTCTACCAGGCCTCTGCGCACACAATTGTAGAGCCTCTATCTATCTACCAACACCCTTGACTCAGACTTACAGACGCAAAGAGAATATTGCCTTCACAAACCCATAACATTCAAGATCAAAACCAAAAAATTGACTTCTACCAATAGAGTCTTGCTCTTTTTATACACTTCCATGGTCTGTGGACCATGGGTAGGCTAACTCACTTTCTATTTTCTTACATTATTTTCAGGCAAACAACCCTTTGACTTGACTCATTACACTTTGCGCTCTGTGCACCTCCCAGAGCTTTTACCATAGTTTTACCCAAAATTGTGGGCTTTGAGCCCCAAAACCGTTACGCGGGGCCTCCGCTACCCAATAATGTCCGCTCTATCTCCAAGTACATTCGTTTTTGAGAAATCTTTTAGTAGTACAGGCATCATGGTTTCTAAGAGAGCCAGATCAAAGGACAATGTAGAGAGCAGCATTGGAGACGTGGTTGAACAGGTGCCAATGAACTTTCCCATCTATGCAAACACACAGTTGTTCGTAGAGAAGGAAATGAAGGTCACATGCAAAGAAATAAAGGAGATATTTGCAGGAACTTTCAGGAAGATTTGGAAGATCGACAAGTCTATGTCAACATTCACAAGTTAGGCTTGTACAATATTGCATGTAGGGACCCCTCCTTCCCATGCGCAAATATCATTCACTAGGTTGTCTCATATACCAATCCCAAGACAATGACAATGAGCAGCACCAATGGGACACAACTTGCCATCTTCAAGATGGAAAACTATCATTAGATGTATCATTTGTCGCATCTGGTGAACTACATGGATGCATTGTTCTTCACTCCCAACAACAATGTAAACTCTAGACAAATCATGAAGCATTGGGTAAAAGATCCATCGAAGTTCAGGACGACACCCAACTAGGTCTAAAAGACAAAGTCACTCATGAAGGCTTACCAACTCCTGGTCATCTTTGCATCTTTCTTGTATGGCCAAGAGAGTACAAAGACCTTCCCATAGAGTTGAGTGGTTATGTTAGATCAGTTGGAAAATGAAGAAAGGCCTTTCAACTAGTCAGGCATGTTGCCTCTTCAGCTGAAAATGCACGTGTCAAATGCCTAGAATCCGCCTAAGGATGGAAAAGCAAGATTCTATATGTCCACGTACTTGCTTGATGCAATCTTTACCAAATAATAGTTCCTTGACATGGGTTGGAAATGGACACCATCAGAGGAAGCTATGAATGTTTATTGCAAGTTTCTCTCTGAGTGCAGCTAATGAGGAGTCATGGCGAGGTTGTGTGACCACTTCATTGCTCCGTTGTACAGGATGATATTTGAAGAAGATCCACCTTGCATGTCCCAGGAAGCGATGCAGGCATTTCTTAATATTGCAGATTGGTATGCCTCACCCAGTGGCACCTTCATCAGGATGTTTCACATGGAGAAGCCTCTGCATGAGCTACCGAGGTTTTCCATGGAGAAACTAGTCATGCAAGTGGTTGCATACCACATCTCCACGGGGTTATTCGTAGGACTGCACAAGAGGAAGAAGGCACCATGTCCCATTCTTTCTTTGCGGATTGGTTGTACGAGATCTGTACCTTGAAAGATGCAGATGTCAAAACCGAGGACTTGAAGAAGTTTAGGTTTTGCACCAAGAGTTTCAATCTATATGATCCCCACTGTATATGAAAGAACCATTGTGTTAAGGTGTACTTCCCATGGGTCCACGGGGCATGTCATTGGCCAAAGGAAGATCCTTGGAGGTATTTCTATAACTCCTCTAGGCTTAATAAACCGGTCAGCATGGTTGTAGAATGGAAAACAACATTGCAGGCAACAACACCATAAGAAGAAACAACAACAACAAGAGTGAGTAGCAAACTGGCACAAGACAAAGGCAAATGGAAGATTGTCGAGAGCGCAAAGGTTGAGAAAAGCTACAAGTTCGAAGAAGATCCACTTGTTGAAAGAGTATCTTTGGAGATAGATGCAAAGAGGTGACAACGCGAAAGGAGTGTAGCACAGAGAAAGAGGGAGAAGCAAAGATTGGAAGAAGTAGAGAGGAATTTGTAGGAGACAGAGAAGAGACTGAAAGCAGAATAAGAGCTCGAGAGGATAGAAAGGGAAGAAATTCAGAAATAGGAAAAGGAAGAAGGACAAGGCGAATGGATAGAACCAAATGAGTAGATACGGGTTGAGACAACAAAGAAGCCAACAGATGAAGAAGAGGTTGAGCAGGTGCAGGTTCGGGAACTTGCTCAACATGTTGAGCAGTTGGTTGAGCCAACAGACATGGAGCTAAAACAAGAGCTAGAGGATCAAGACATTGATCTCATGCCAAGGGAATCTGAGGTCATACCACAGTCTCTGCCACCTCCAGAACCACAACTAGTCCTGAGAGAGCAAGGAAAATTTGTTCTCTTTGATGATGATCGAAAGACGGATGTGTACAATCTGGCATTTGACGAGACACGGCAAAGGATTTTATAGGCACGAAGAATGCAACCCTCGGATGATCGCACACAAAAGAAAGGGTGATTGTACCATATGTTAGAAGACATCTAGTTGCCATGGCCGAGGCTTCTAAGGCTTATGCAAAATCCACAAGTTCAATGGTCAAGTTCTTAATAGCAAAGAATAATCGAATGGCGAAGGATTTGCAAGAGGCAAGGTAGAGAATAGAGCAGTCTGCGGGATCCACCATGACAGAGACGAAGAAAGCAATAGTGGCAGAGATATCAACTTTGGAGGCCACCATGTGGATAATGTATAGAATATTTGTCACCGTGCACAAAGCAGTTGTACATCTATACAGTTTTCAGCGGCAGTGTGCACAGACAACCCAAACTCTCAAAGACATTCACACTGCTATTGCACACATGGAAGAATAGACAATGAGATATAAGGGAGCCTTGCTTTACTTGCACAAGAGGATGAAGCTAGAGGCTAAGCTAAACAAAACACAAATTCAGATGTTGATCCGGAACTATGAGTAGCTCCCTCTGCTCATCACTAGCATTGATGCTTCTTATGCATGGTTGTTCAGGAGTATGGATATTATAGTGCAACTGCACAAGATCCATTCCATCAGAACTCTCACCCATGCCATGAGGAAGAACCAAGTCATGCTAGATGTTGAAAAGTACATAGAGCGGTTGATGCGCGTAGCCACCAATGATGACTTGCAGCTCAGTGCAGAAAACATGAAAAGGTACATTAATGATGTAGCTGCACTCAAAACAATGTTGTGCATGCTTCAGGATGAGTTCGACAAAGGTTTCAGAACCATATACCTAGAAGCCATGGAGGCAAGAGTCCGCGTCGACAAAGATGTCATCAAACAGTGTGGGGACACAATAGTGCAGTACCAATCTTGGTATCAGTTCACCACCAAAGATCACTACGAGGAGGCTATTGAGTTGATATTTCCCTAAGACCCCGAGTGATGTTGTTTGTCTTGTCAGGCTGACTCAAGCCTATTTTTGTCCTACATGGGTATATGTGGAAATTGTATTTTTGTAAACATGTTGTAAGTGAAATTCCAAGTGTCATTAGTGGAATGTGAACAATCACTATTGTAATGTGAAGAGTCATGAGGGTAGTCCAAGAGTCAAAGGGGAATGTCAAGGGTCACCCCACCCTTTGTTATATATAGAACCTCATAACTCATAGTATAGGCTTTTGGGACCCAATCTTTTGGCTAGACATTGCTTAGAGAAGGCTTAGAGAGTATTGTGACGAGCCTTGGCTTATCCACAGTGCAGAGCGAATAGATCTCTTTGGAGCAGTAGGTGGTGTTGACTGTAATGTTCCACTATTGGGGCGAGTGGTTGTCAATGGTGTATGTATGGATGGGACTTTCACTTTATATATGTATATAACAAGGCCAACACGTTTTCATGCATATGTTGTTATTGTAGTTGGACTAGTCTGGTTGCTTTAGCAATGTATGTTATTTAACTTATGCATTTGTGTATGAACTATTTTGTATGCAATTGTATGAACCTTGTTGTAATAGTGTTGTTGGTTTAACCTGTCACTTTGGATTTTGGACTATTTTGCTTTCCAACTTGTGATGCCATTCAGCTCGTGTGTTCCTTTCAGGTTGCATACTATTACATGATTCTAAGGGACACTTTCTTTTTCCGTTCCATGTGTTACAACCCCCATGCATCTCACTTGACACACTGCAAGGTCACACACTTTCTTTCGACAAAGATATCACACTTACCTCTACACACTATTGCAGTCAAGGCATTGCTTTACTACCCACTACTGGGACTCCTACCCCAAACGATCTGAAGTCTAGTTGGGACCTCTTACTGGGGAGATCCCCTGACATGTGGATAGGTCCAACACCATCAATAGTCCCCAAAAACACATGAAGAGGGGACAAATTAAGAAATAGGATTCGCTCAAGGTAAAGGGATTAGTGCTCTAAATAATTCGTTAATATTTTGCATGAAAGTTCAAGAGTTTTTGCATTCAGATAGGTACTAGCCAAATTATGATACAAGGAACTGTGAAGCCTTTTTGGAGCACAATCTATTGGAAAATTCACTTGGAGAGAGTTCAATATTGCAAAATGAGATTTTTGAGTCAAACATTTCATGAGTGTTCGAAGTGCCAGAGCAAAAACAGATTGCGACACAAGCAATGGAGAGAGATACCCTGTACAAAATTCTTTCTCTTCCTCCCAACAATCTTGGGTGTTGATCCTTCCACATATTTCAAAGGAGAAATCGCCTCACTTCTCTCACCTTCAAACCCTAACCAACATGAAAATAACAACAAAATCAACTTCACAAAAACAATGATTTCTAGAATGAGAAGGGATCGATAACACTCCAGTCTTACCGAAAGAAAACTCCTACTTGGTCTTGACAAGACCCTTGTTGGGTTTACTCTTCTTCTTGCATCCCTCGTCCAACCTGTCAGGTTTATTAAAGGGTTATGGTACGGCTCCGCCATTGATGAGCTCAACGAACGTGTCAAAATCCGGCCATAGCCCCTAGCAGTTACATCCCGAGATCGATTGGCGGGAATGAAATCCACGATAATGGAACTCCACACATCGTTTTGCTTCCAAAACAACTGCAATTGCTTTCAAACCAGTTGTTGTTGCCCTCCACAAGACTTGGAACCATGGATTTTCAAGAAACATAATAAAACAAACGTCAGGGAAGAATCAATCCATGGGCAGGTGTGTCAAACCCTCGCTCGCAGTAGAAGTGAAGCAAGGGTTTGAAGTGGATAAATGACCACAACGAAGATGCGCAGTAGACAAACCTCCACAGATTTACCCCATGGGTTGAAAGGCGAGTTAAAAACACACAAATTACTATGGATCCACATACGATGGGTTTTTACGAGATGGTAACAAATTCCCTGGCGGCAAAATCCCTCATCAGTTAATAAAATACAACATCTTCAAGGTGCCATCCACCTTTAATGGTGTTGGTTTACCGTATAAGTTTTTGTTCATGACTAATATCGACGGCCAGGCACGTTGACAGGCTAATATCCCACCTTGGCCTTTGGAGCCTTGGTGGTGGCGGCCAAGGTAAGAATTTGAAATATGAATCACCCATCAAATTTGACAGTTTAAGCAACTCTAACAACCATTTTAGTCATTTTAACAAAGATGTTACCCGTATGAAAAAAAATTAGTTGTATTTGACGAGTAAATCACTCTGTGACAACGAATTGCCCGTCAAATTCCATCCCTGCTCGCGGCGACCATATATAAACTATATTTTTTTTACAAAACTTTTAAGACTAAGGTAAAACATTATAAATTGTATAATATATTTTTTTGGTTGCCAAATTAATATTTGACTAAGGTAAAACATTATAAATTGTAAAATATATTTTTTGGTCGCCAAATTAATATTTGAACGTGATTAGATGTCATTTTAGTGACATAACAATTTATAAAGATCGTGTAAGATCGTTATCTCTCTTTCGTATCGGTTTATACATCAAATTAAAAAACAACCGTAGTGGTTGTTAAAGGTGAGCGGAGATCCATTTGACTTTCAAAGAAAACATATTCCTAGAAAAGAACTTCAATGCCCTCCAATCTTCCCATGATAATACGCTGCCTTCTAATTAATGTCCCTCACATTACTAAATAAAAAATTGTTTTAATCCCGCCATTTCGGTGTTCGAGATATGTTCTGGAGGGCCTATTTTTGACAAGTACACCTACAATTTGAAAAAGAAAGTGATATATTCAACGGAATCATTATGCTAGGTATATTATCCCATGTGAGCGGTATTATTTGCGTTTGTATCTGTGTACGCATTGACTTGAGATTTGGTATATCCGAGAAGATAGTGATAGGAAGGATGCATTTCTATGACCTAAAGTATTATCCATCGAGAGACTAAATAAATAAATTTAAATATTTGTTTAATTTGTTATAATAAATTATTATTATAAATAATGAGAAATAATTTTAAAAAATAATAATTAAAAATATAGAATCTTTAAACCCTAAATTAAAAAGTATAAACATGGATACATCTTTGTCAAATGAGCAAATTTTTCATTTACAAGTTATTATAAGAAATAGCATCAAGTTAAAATAGGAAATAATAAATTCCTCTACCATGGAGTAAGTAAAATAATTAGTTTTTATTGGTGCTTCCATAAACAAGTTTCAATTAGTCAAATGGAAAGAAATCAAAAAGAAAAAAGTTAAGCATGCATTGAGCTAACAAAAAAAACTTTTATTATTTTTTACCCAACACATTTGATGGGTAAAATAGCATGGGTCCATTTTTAATCTTGCATTTCTAGTGTTCATAATTGCCATTGTAATTTGTTTTTCCTTTAATTTAAAATTTTTACTTGTTGAGCTTATCTTAATTCTTGATCCTTTCAAACTCATTCAACTCGTCAAGGATGTACTTTGATCTTTTTCTTAACCTTTAAGAAACTTATCTTGACACTTAGAATTTTTTCTAGACTTGTATGGACTTCCTTTTTACATCTCCCCAAAAGTTACTTTTCTATAACAAAGTACACATCACACTAAAATTTTTCCATGCAACACAATGTGTATCATACTTAATTTTTATTTGTCTACAACAGATTTTGTATCACACTCTATCTAATTTTACTTGTGATATATCGCATCATATGAAAATTTCAATCATTACAAGATGGCGTGTCACTTGAACATTTCTCTCTTTGGAAAACATTGCACCGAATTTTGTTTTTAGGTGAAGTATTGCATCACACGAAAGTTTTCAGCTTTATGAAATGACATGTCATCCAAAAGTTTTCCTCTTTGTGAGATTTCATATCAAATATTTGTTCCTTTATGATACATCATTTTCTTGTGACATGTCATGTTTCCTCCAATGTTCACACTATGATAATCATGATTCTCATGTAATACATCACATTACATAAAAATACACTTTTAGAGACCACCTAATTAGTATGCAAGTTTCACCATTCAAGCCATCACCAATACAAATCTTGTGTTATCTTCATAAAAATGGATGGATGACCCCCATACCATCCCTACCCTAAAAATCAAAAGACATAATTGACAATGGGGGGTTACGATTGCTTACTTGACTCTATCGCAAGTGAAAACCATCACCAAATTCACACACAGACAACTCTTAATCTATGTAGGTTATAGACAATCACTATACAACTCAACAAAGTTCAAACGAGATCGCATATGGGGCCCATCCATTACTTATATGTCCCTATAATCACTCTTCCATAAGGCCATTTAGGAACTTAGAGTGTATAATTTCAAAACCATTTGCACCACCATTTGCACCCCTGGAATCCTAGCTTTGCCACCTTCATCATGGTGTCATCCATTCGATTCACCATTTTATCACCCCATGACTCCTTATCTCACCAACCCCTTGTTAGATATGCATAAATGTTATCCCTATTATGTGATTGAGATTACCTTCTACATTTTTCTATCTCATCACACTAGCACTTCAGCTATTCATTTTCATATGTGCATGTACACTCTTGGGTGTTTCCTCAAGCCACATGTCACTCTTGGAAAATTCAACTTTTCCTTCAAGTATATATTTATTTAAACTAGCATGTCATTCCCTCCCTTCAAGTCATTGCATCAACCAATGTTTTCCCTTGAGTGTGCATTTAGGTCTTTCTTATCTGGTTGTGTTTCCTACAACACCCAGTTCTACATGTACTCTATGGAATCGATTAGTAGAACTCCACCTCTATGGATTTCCTTAGTTAAAAACACTTTTTCCCATCACAACAACCATGATACTTCACCCCATAGGATGGGATTATGATAGTTCACATCCCAAAAATTGAACTAGATACTTCTTTCTCCTCATTATGATGGCCCATCACCAAGTCTATGGCATTCCAAAATTTGTAATTACTATTTTAATAACTATCTTTCAATAACCATTAATATGTAGTTAATATGCCAATGCTTTATAATATAGATATTACATATTAATTACATTATTGTTAGTTAAAAATCAGTGAACGTAGGGTTTAAATTTTCTAAATGTATTTATTTGAAAAACAGATATCTAAAAGAGGATGCATAAGAGGGAGCATGCTTGACATAGAACAATCACATCATAGAGAAGCTTTAGATACTTTAGAGATGCCTATTGGATTCAAGCTCAAAACCCATTTTCCTTGAAACAACAAATATCATAGGAGCATGAAGAATTGCTTTTTAGCTTTAAGGAATAAAAAATTACAAGCTCCCTTGGATTTATCATAACCATGGTTGCCATCATGTTGATTATAATGAAAGTTTCATGAATAAATACATTCATTGTGAGTCCATTGTGAAAACCTAGTAATGTGGAGAATATCAACTTCCCATAACAATGCCATTATGCAAAGAAAATAATTACAACATTTTATATGGATTTTCTAAACATTACAAAAGGGTGAGTGTTTAGGATTAGCAATCATTTAAAATGACACAAGGATGGAATAAGGGTGGCATGTTAAGTTTTTTTTTTAAATTCATTTTAGTTTTATAAGTTTTTAAAATGGTGAATATATGTTATTTGTAACTGTGAAAATGTGGGTGTTAATAATGATAGAATTATGTTATGTTTGAGCTTTAAATTTGATAACTAAAAAACAACAACAATATTAATATGTTAATTGCATAGATAAATATTGAAATTCTCAGATATCAATAATAATATGCTAGAGTAATATGTCGTTTTAGTTAGGGTGAGGGATCAATCAATATTAATATGTGTAATAGTATATTGAATCTAGAGGATGCATTGAGCCCATTGAATATGGACAATAACAAAGACCCATATAAACCAAGGTTAACCTCTTAAAAAGGAGGAATACATAACACTTAGTTTTAAATGGGTTTATGTTAGTCTATACAAATGTGGATGATGTGTTAAAGTCACAAATTTGGTGTATTTTTTTGTAGAAAGGTCACAAATTGCAATTTAATGTCAAAGAACATCTAGGGAGGAATGTTGTAGTAATTCTCCCTCACCCAATCTACAACATTAGATCAAATCCCACCTCCTCTTCCTAGTGCCTCACTTGCAAGGATGTTCTCTAACATTTGCTTAGGAACCATTAGAACTTCACACTCCAGAATTGCAACCAATAACAAGTCAAAGAAATTAAATGATGATTCATGATCTTATTAGAAGTCATTGAGTCCAAATAAAAGCCTCCCTTCAAAACTTCCTATTAAGATCTTCCATCGCATTTTGAATTTGCAACTAAATATTAATAAAGTAAACTTGTATAAATTTAGAAAATACAAATAAATATTGGTCATATATGAGTAATTAAGCATCCAAAGAAAGATGTTAAATGTAAAAAATCTAGGGCAAAATGGTGTTCCCCTTTATTTATTTATTAGAATGGTTGTTAATTATAGACATAAGTGTGCTAATTTTGATGGAAGTTATATGGATTAACGTGTTTATTATGAGTCACGAGAATCTATAATGCATTGTGTGATAACATGTTATAATAATGGTAAACAAACCTATGAGATGTAAATCAATTAGTTTATGTGGGGTTTAGTGCCCATTAAGTCAGGTCCAAATCTCATAAGAGAAATTTAAGTGGAAGCCAACTATGGAGAATAAAAAATGTCCCCAAAAATGTCAAACTTAATCAAACCTAACCTAATCCTGAGTAATAACATTTCACAGTGAAATAAATTAATCACGAATTTTTATATTCATCTCAATAAATTTTCTGTTAATATATATAACTATCGAATAGAAGGTTTAAATACATATCTCAACGTCTTGAGTTGACCATTTAATGGTCACACATTCCTTAGTGAATAGTTGTAGATTGGTGGCCCATGCTAAGCCTTCCCCTATATCACATATTTGTTAATAAAATATTTCCCACTTACTCTGGTTAACATGCAGCATCTCTCACCGCCAATTCCAAGTTAAAAAGACACTTAAGGAGATCTTAGTAACATTTAACTTCATATAAATTATTTAAAAACCTTTTGGATAAGACATTAGAGACCATATAGGTGCATTTTGTTTTTTTAAGTACGAGAAAACCTAATCTATTGGATTTATTAAAAAGCCTTTTGCATAAGACTGGTTCGTGCATTTTGCTTCATTTAAATATGAGAAACCTAATGTATTGGACTTTTCTATTTGATTGGAATATGTTTTGCATTAATTTATTTAGGAGTTGTCTATAATGCGACTTTTTGGAGATTCCGGTGACGGAATCCGGTGGAAGAAATGAGGTTAAATCTTGATTTTTAGCAGTTAAAATGGTTTTTTAATTGCATATTTGGATTCAGCGCCCTGGAAAACCTTGGGAGCCATTGATTGTGCAGAAACTAGCTATCAAACTTGGGATTCCAATGAATTGCTGCCGGATTTTGACCGGAAAAATCCGCCAGAAAAGCTTTCAAAAAGTCGCGTTATAGACTACTGCATTTATTTAATTATAGTGTTGGTACGTGTATCGATCATGATGTAACCTATAATCCTTAGCTTTTTGCAATCATTATATATCCTATTATCTTGAATTTACGCGCTTTAAATACCCATGAATATGACTTGAACTCAAATACTTTATTATTTTTAATATTTTATTTAAAATGTTTAATACAAATATATAAAATTGTATAATTAATGTTATTAAAGATGTACACGACAAAGAAGTGGAATGGATAATCCAATGACTAAGCATCGGATACATATGGGATACAGTGTTCACTCAGTTGGACCCTCTAAAGGAAAAACTTAAAACCTTTGTTTTATTTGTATGGTGAAATTATATATTTATTTTTTTATTATATTACCATGTATTTAATATAATATTAATAATTACTTTTTGGAAGATTTTATATTTAATTCTAATTAAAATATTTAAAAAATTAACACCAAAGTAATTTATTTAATTAAAAAAGTTAATTAAACATATAAAATTAATATATATATATAATATATATTTTCAATTTTCAAATTTCAAATTTCAAATTTCAAATTTCAAATTTCAAATGTTATATATTTTCTACCAACGTGACAAACATAAATGATAAAAGTAAAGTTATTTAAAAAAAATATAAAATCGATTAAGAAAGGAAAGAAAAAAAACTCTCATTCTAAGTTTTTTTTATATAAAAATATAAATATAATGCATTTTTTATTTTTATAAAACCATTATAAAATGATTTTTTTATATAAAATGTAAAATAATTAATAATTTATTTTATATGAAATTATTAAATATAATTATATTGATATTTTTAATTCACTAGATTTCAAATTAATTTAGTGTAATCAAATATAAAATATTATGATTTATATTTATATATATTATTAAAAAATGTAATTTTTATTAAGAAATAAAAATTACATTTGTAAACACTCATAGTGTATATGTAGTATGAGGCACATAAAGGTCAAGATATTACAATAAAGAGTAGATCTATGGGCATATATGGAGAAATAAAAGACCAAAAACGCTAAGCATACGCTGAAGAAAAGAACAAGCACAAATAAAAAAGAAATTTATGGATGACAATTTTAGTTTATTTTCGCCTTTTTTCCTTTTCTTCGTTGCACCTTTTTCCATCCTTCATGATCTGGATCAATTAGAACCAAAGCAAGTTCTCAACCCCCATCAAGATAAGGACATTATTTGTCTAAATCTGAGGACTCAAAGATGTGTGCTCGTTTAGTGCCTTCTTGACTTGTTGGAGGCTATTGGTTTCCTAATTTTGAACTCGATGTAAGAGGAATGACTAAAGCGTCATGAATCATCACCTCGCCCTCCATCTTGTCTTCAAATTGTTCAGGCTATGTCTATCGATTTTCCTCCTACTCATCTTCTGAATGTGGATACTCATTAAACTACCATCCTTTTGGTCAATTAGACTCCTTTTTCTTTTTTGGGGATCTTCTTCGCTAGAGGGCATGTGCTCTAGAGATGACCTATTTGGAAGCACACACAACATCTGAAGGTCATGTTCTCATAATCTAGAATTTGTTTCCATTGAAAATTTTTATGTTTCAGGGTGATGTGGTTTGGTAATCCTTTGCTAAGGTCCATCTCCACACAGATCCTAGCAAAGGTGAATATTCCTTTATCCGCTCTCTTGATATCCATTGTTTTGAATTTGTCAAGTTTATTCCTAATGTCTTCAAGAAATTGTGGTGCCAAAAGGGAAGAGTTAAGTTTGGAAGCCTTACCCATACTGGCATGGAAGTGGCCACCATGGATGTAGCATCAAAACTAGGTAACCATGGAGTAATTGATAGCCCAGCGTTACCCCAAAACCATATTCCTTCATTCAGAACAACATTCAATTCTTTTTGTGTGTCAAATTGGACCACGAAAAATACTTTAGAGCAGGGGTAAATATCACAATTAGGCAACCAAGAAGTGAGCACCCACTAATGTAATGCTTCAGGTTTTGGCTAGTAGTCATTGAATCTGCATATGATGGCTTTAGACTCTAGTGGAAAGAATAAATAAGATACTTATGGGTTATTGATCTCCATGGATGGAGCTTGCTTTATTTGGTTCATAATATATGGGCTTGGAGGAAAGTTTTGAAACTGTTTTGTAGATGATATAAATTTCCCTTTGATTGCAGAGGTATTTCCTTGTACAACATCCTTGCAGGATACAAAGGGACCATTTGGGTCCTTGACACCATTTTCTCCCCCACAAAGCCTGAGGTTCGGGATTAAAGGTTAGTTTTTAACAATGATGTGGTCTTTGAGGTGTTAGGGATCTAAAAATACCTTCCTTGCAAATTGAAGACACTAGAGATTAACAGACAGTCCCCATCTTCCCAGAATCATCATCTTAAGGTTTGAAATAATAAAAGTTTCTTGCACCCATAAAACTTTTGTCTTTATGCTGATGTTTTTAATGAATATTTGAAAAAAGGGTTTTGAAACGCTTTTTAGCTATGGATATTTTGTCTCATGTTGAGGCCTCCATAGAGGAACCATGTGACCATGAACCTCCAGAGGGTATACAAGCGCCAGAGGAGCCCCCTGCTCTGCAGCGGTCAATGTAGAGCTAGTAGATAGATTAAAGAGAGAGAGAGCATGGGTTGTAAGGAAATCCACTGAAATAGCACTCTTTGTTTTGATTTATAATAAAACATAGTGAAATATATCAAAGAGGCAAATCTCATACTAGATGGAGCCAACAAACAATAGGCCGCATGTTGAGTACAACCTCTTGTGCATATGCCTTCCCAAGGAGAAAATATGTGTGGTCAACAAGAGCTTAGTTTCCGAGGACAAGGAATAAGGAGTCACAAACTGAAAGGTAATTCGGGGGACATGTTGACTAGAACCAATATGGTCTTGTCACCTCTATGTTTATAAACCATATGATGTTCCTACCATTCCAGTAGAAGAGTCAAGCCCCCTCATACAATCCATGATACCTCGTTTTGATTGCACTGTCGAGAAAGAGAAGTTGATCCTTTCTAATGTGTGGCCCTTCTCTAGTAGTAGGAACCAAACTAAAGTGGGCAACAACCACTAGACAACATAGGTCGAACAAGAAAACCCTAACAGATGTGTAGTCCATTTCCCCCACCCCTTTCTTCATTTACTTTTTTAGGATAAATTACTTTAAATGACATTACATATCATATTTTAATTAGTTATAAGGAAAATATTCTAAGAATAATTTAATTTAAAATATTAAAAGTTTAAATCAATAATTATTATAATTGTGTGGAGAGATCCTATACATATGTTGTAATATTTCGTTCTATTTAATATTTTGGACTAGATCAAATTACATAAAAATAAAATTTTAATGTTTTATTTAAAATGGGCCAAATTACATAAATAGAAATAGAAATAAAAGAAAATATAAAATATAAAATTAATAATTATAATTAATAATCAAACTAGTTTAGATCCATCTTAATTGTAAATCTATTAAGCAATTCAAGCAAATCCACATCTGGCAGCAGATCCACCCAAGATGACATCTCGCCGACCAAATTAATCATAACCTAACACCAACTAGGTTGAGGAGAATTGACCTCTTGACCTCCCAATGGCAAGGTGCTTTAGCAACATGTACTCAACCAATTGAACTAACCCTCCGGGCTAAGTTTTCAATTAATATTAAAATAGGTAAAAAATATTTTTAAACTTTTAAAAATTATTATTATATAAAAAGTTTGGGAAATTACCTAATGTTAATTTAAAAAATATGGAAATAAGATTAATATCATTAGTTTTAATTATTTAGATTAGACTACTATTACTAATTTTAAATACTAATTTTTTCAATACATATTCCACATATATTCTTTGAAAATGAACACTTTATTCATATAAGTAGAAGTATTTTTTTTTTTCAATATATATTTAACATATATTCTTTGAAAATGAACATTTTATTTATACAAGTAAAAAATTCCATAGAATGGTATTTAAATATCTTATTAAGAAACAAAATTTTACAAAAATGGTATTTATGTATTAATTCATGTGCCTTTCATAAACAATGAAATTACATTATGTGTGATTGTAATGTAAATATATTTAGTATATAGTTGTCTTACATGGTTAATATCATTCAAAGTATGAATATGAAATTTATTTCAATTTTAAAGTTTTTTAGATAGAGAAATTTAGATTTAATAAAAGAATATATTTATAATAAAAGATATATATGTTTAAAAAAAAAATCCATTTAAAATATTAATCTTTTTACAAATTTGAATATATATAAAAAGAAATTGTTATATAATTTTTAAAATAATATTTTTATTGAAATATATCTATGTCCAACGACTTCTTTTTCATGTTATTACAAATTAATTATTTTTTCCCTCTTTTCAACTATTTATCATAGTATTCACTTCTATATCACAACTTTACTTATCTTTTTATTTAATTTATTGAATTACTTAATTTCGTATCTTTTCTTCTAACAATATTATATTAATTATTTTTATCTTTTTTATTAAACTCATTATAAAAATCACATGATAACAATGTAAAAAAAAACAAAAATAATAACATTGCCACACATAACTTTGGTTAATTTATCACTCTAATTTTATATTTAATAAAATTTAAATTTAAATTAATATATATATATATATATATAATATATATATATATAATTTAATTTTATATTTAATAAAATCTAAATTTAAATTAATTAGATATCGTTTTCTAAGTTAAAATTCTATTAATAATAAAACCTGAGTGATATTTTGTAATCCTTCGAAAATCCATATAAAATCTCAGACTCCACTAAATGAGATGTTGTGGCAAGATTTGAAAATTATTTGAATATAAATTTTATTTAATATAAAAAGCTTTTCCACAAAACATTGTAATAAGTTTCCCCCTATTTTGTTTTATTGTCATTAATAGTTGTTGTGATTGTGTTTAAACGTGCGCACCTTGGCTGGACTATTCAAAGCGAATGAATGAGTAGACATCGGACACGATATGGGTGCCGATGTTGGTAGACAATGCCAAAGTTATGATCTCCTTAATTTCAAGTTTAGTTTTTAAGTATTTTATCAACATTTTTATTTATCTATTATATATTTAGAGGATATAGCATTTTTAGGGCTAGTCAGCCATAACGAGTTATTAATTTATAATTATATTTATATATAGTCTTTTTCTTTTATAATTTTGAATAGTAGATAATATTTAAATTTTTTGTGGAGTATGTTTATTCCAATTTATTTTTAGGTACAAGTGTGTTTAATTATGAAGTTTTTTCGACATTCAAGTTTACTTCGTTTGTTATCTTATTTCCAAAATACTAAAGCTTAGTTTGTTATCTTATTTCCAAAATTTAAGTTTACTTAATTTGTTATCTTATTTCCAAAATACTTTTCACTTAGTTTGTTATCTTATTTCCAAAATCCTGAAAAGTATGGTCCTTTATTAACTATTTTAAAACTCCCTTAACACTTTTAATTTATGCATCGCTTTTGTAGTGCAACATATTAGATATAATTTTCTCTCATATGTATTCAATATATTTTGGAAATAAAATGTTAATAAATTATCTTAGAATTTATAAAAAAACAATTTTTCATATATTACAATGTTAATTGAGTTTAATTTAAGTAATTGAGAGTCATAATTATTCTCCTATTCATTTAGATACAATTTTTGTAGATAACAATGTTAATTTCCAAGTACGCGAGTGCACGATATGATGGTTGGGGTTGTCAGTTGCCACGCTCCTTACCAGGTTTCGATTCCAAGCACGTGAGTGCATGATATGATTGTTGGGGTTGTCGGTTGCCACACTCCCTACCAGGTTTCGATCCCTGACGCTGCGCAGCAGCATATATTTGCTACAATGTGGTTTGTAATGTGAATGTAAATATGATGTGACAGTTGTCAGCTTGTCTAACATGTATATGTACAAAAAAGAAGACCCATAATATTTTTTCTAAGAACTAGCCCCTCCCATTAATTAAAAAACAATGTTAATTTCCAAATAAATATATTATTATAACTATTTCTAACCATATTTTTGGAGCCCATACAATTTTAGAATTTGCCTTTAATGCCATCATCAAAATAAAGAAAAATACTTCTAACATTTTCCTTAAATAATATAACCCGGCAAAAGTAAATATTACCCGGCAAAAATAAATATTACAAAGAAAAATACTTAAAACATTTTCCTTAAATATTATAACTCGGCAAAAATAAATATTACAAATTTTAATTTTTAAATAGTAAAATATTCATTTGATAAATGCAATGTCTCATAACCCTCGAGGTTTAGTTTTGGATTCTTTATTATTTTCATGAGTTTAAACGTATTTGAAACTCTTAACTTGTTGATTGAGTTTTGTTTCATTAAAAAAAGTTTTGGATTCTTTATTATTTTCATGAGTTTAAACGTATTTGAAACTCTTAACTTGTTGATTGAGTTTTGTTTTATAAAAAAGTTTTGTTTTAAAGAAGTAATTTACTTTTTCTTAATAATGAGACTTCTTCAGTTCTAAATGATTCAAATACTTAAACTAATTTAAACAAGTGGTTAAAATAGTGGTTAATATTTTACTCATATATATTGATAATTTTTTGATCTCAAAATAAATAAATAGTAACAATTATCTTCAATCACATATAAAAATTTCAAATATTTTAATTAATTACTTTACACATTTAAAAAAATAAATAAACTAGACATAGAATAAAAATAGTTATATATATATCATGGTGAATTGGTAATTCTAATATGTAAGGCCCAAGATTAAATTTAGCAATTGTCACTATAACACCAAGAGTATAACCAATAGCACATAAGCCAGATATACCAAGAATTTATGATTTAACAATAACCAAGAATCTATGAGGGTGGGGGAGCCTACTCCTTGAGCTTTATCATAATGGGCCAAATATGTCACTCATTGGATTTGAAACTGGGTAGACATAATAACATCCGATTATGCCAATCACTTGGTCGTCACCCGAGGAGACTAATCTAGTAATATTTATAATCATCTCATCGCATAATAAAAAAAATAACATACAAATGTTATTTGGGCTTATAGATCGAAGACAAATTATTTGCATAAAGATTGTTTAAACTTCATTACATTATTTTCATATGAGATCATTTACACTTCATTTCATTTACTTAACATTGTTAAACTATAATAGTTTGTCAAAATGAAAGGACAAAATGAAATCAAAAGCGTAATTGTTATTCAATGATATAATATATTTGTTAAATGTTGGATATTGATCTTATTCTATAATGAATTAAGTGAATGAAAAAAAAACACAACATATATAGAAACAATGAAGAATAAATATTTTACAAATTTGACCTTTGTTTAGAAACTTTTTGGCGAAATCACATAATTGATCATTTGTCGATGCGTTTCGAACCAACTAGTGTGGTTCATCGTCAGGACAAGTTGAGTTCGAAACGCGTCGACAAATGATCAATTATGTGATTTCGCCAAAAAGTTTCTAAACAAACGTTATGGATCACAAAAGTCTAAATTCCTTGATAAATTTGACCTTTTCTAAATTAACATCATTGAAATCTAGCAACACAATCTTTGTCAAAAGTTCAATTTTAGATTGGTGAAATCCTTGTTTTTTATTGCAAAAATAGATTTAGCTCACTTTGAAAATCCCTATTGCAACTAGATTGTGCAATATTAACCTATGATATTTTCAATTTCAAATCCAAAATTATTTTTAGATTTTAAGTGAAAAATACCTATTTCCCTTCCTAGAAACGGGAAAAGAATCCATCCAAAACCCATTTAAACTATTTTTATGGGAACATTCTAAATCTCTATTCCTAAATATAGGGAGGTGGTGAGCTTTTTGCAAATAATTATAGCTTTCCTTCCCTTGGTTATAGGACAAGTTAAACACCCCTAACCTTTAAAATCAATAATGAAACAAGGGAATCCAACTGCTAAGAAAGATGTTAAATGATGAAATTGCACTCGATATATGGCAACGTTTTCAACTCCTCCATGCTTTGAAACAATGAGGATTATTGCTATGGAAGAATATATAGAATATTATGTTGATGGAGTTATTTTTTTCCCAGGAAAACAATTCATTTATTTCCATGTTGGCCAAAGGTTTGAATGTTATAAAGTTGGAAAATAAGGCTTGGGTTTTGGGTGATGTGCAAAGTAGTAGTTTTGTTAATGTACATACTATCTAAGGTGATTCGTTGAAGTTTAGAAAGGGCCATGTCAACTTTCTTTGGATTGAACTACTTGATGTGGAAATAAACGAACATTCAATATAGGATTGAGATTTACAAGTGAAAGTACTATTTACTATTGTTGTATTATTCTTAGTTGGGTTAACTTCTGATAATTTTTTTAATTCCCGAACATTATTTAATTTTATCTAATTACTTTTTCCTATAGATAATACTTTTCCTACGTTATAGATATGTATCTTTCCTGGACACTTTATCCATATATATATATATAGGTGTGTGTGGTGTGTTTAAACTCTCCATGTAAATTAAGAAGTATAATCATGGATATATCATTGTCAAAGAAGCAAATTCATCATTTACAAGTTATTTGCACTAAACACTCTTCTATAGAGTATGAATTTGAGAATATGAAGTTAAAATGAGAAATAATAAATTCCTCTACCTTGACGTAAGCAAAAAAAATGGTTTTATTGGTGCTTCACAAACAAAGACCAATTAGCAAAATGGAAAGAAATCAAGAAGAAAAAAACTAAGCATGCATTGAACTAGTTAAAAACCCCATATTATTTTTGACTTCAACATGTGATAAAGGTAAAATAGTGTGAGGCTTAATTTTAATCTTGCATTCTTGATCTTTATCACTTTCACTTTCACTGTACATTGTTTTTCCTTCACTTTGGAATTTTTCCTTGTTCAACTTGTTGTAATTCTTTGCTCTTTGAAACTCATCCAAATCGCTGAGAATGTACTTTTTATCTTTTTTCTTAACCTTCAAAAAACTTATTTCACATAGAATTTTTCTAGATTTATATAGACTTCCTTTTCACATCTTCCCAAAAGTTACTTCTCTATGACAAAATATGTATCACACTAAAATTACTTCCATGCAATATAATATGTATCACAACTGATTTTAATTTTTCTATGACACATCATCTATCACACCCTAAATACTTTTACTTGTGATATATTGCATCACCTGAAAAATTCAATCATTACAACACAACATGCCACTTGAACATTATTTCTTTGCAAAATATTGTAACAAATTTTGTTTTTGAGGTGAAATGTTGTATCACATGAAAGTTTTCGTCTTTATGAAATGATGTGCCATCCAAATTTTTTCCTTTTTGGAAATGTCATAACAAATATTTGTTCCGCTATGATACATCACATTGGATTAAAAATCATTTTCTTGTGACATGATAATTTTCCTCTAGTGTTCACACTAGAATAATCATTATCTTCCTGAAATACATCACCTTGCATAAAAAATCACTTTCGAAGAGCACCTAATTGGCATGCACCCATCTCCCATGCAAGTCTTATGTTACATTCATAAAACTGTATGTACACCCGCCCCCCAACATGCCTACCATAAAAATTAAGACATAATTGACAATGGGGTATCATGATCACTAACTTGGCTCTCTTATAAGTGAAAACCATCATCAAATGCACATGCAGTCAGCGCTCAACCTAGGTAGGCTCCAAATGGTCATTATACGACTCAATAAAGTTCAAATGGGGTGACATATGGGGCCAACCCCCTACTTATATTCCCTTATAACCACCCTTCTATAAGGCCATTTAGGAACTTAGAGTATCCATTTTTATAACCATTTGTACCCATGGAATCCTAGCTATACCACGTTCAACATGTCGCCATCCATTCAATTTGTCATAACACCAAATCTAGGACTCATTGTATCATTAACCCATTGTTAGGTATGCACAAATATTCTCATTGTTATGTGATTGTGATTCTCTTTTTCATTTTTGTATCTCACCAACGTTACCACCTAAGTTATTCATTTTCTTATGTGCGTGTATGCTCTTGGGGCCTTTACTTTGAAATCCATGTGTTACTCTTGAAAAAAAAAATCCTTCAAGAATATATTTATTTAAACTACCCACGACAGGGGTGGAAAAAAAAGGGATTATCGTCATACACTGGCATGGAGGGGAACCTATAAGATGACAAGTGGAAAATACCTACTAGGAGACCTTACGTGTGACAATCAGAAACTTCACAAAGTAAGTTCGAGATTATAAGCCCTAGATGACGATTTGGTTTCCATGTTGGTGGTTTCGTGGTATGGGAGAATGGAAGAGTATCCGCCACGCCATTGGGTATGCACATGCCACCAACCTGTGCATGCTCAATTCTCCGGTTTTTTTGTGGGAATTTTTTGTAGCGGTGAGGCATGGCTCTTTGGACAAACCTAAGGCAAAGCCATGATGCATAAATTTGGATTCGGGTGTGAGTGGATGATGGAATTCTCAGATTTTTGGGGCTTCTCAATGATGCTTCTCGTAGATTCTTTCACACATTTGCATAGTTCTTTGGGTAATTCTGTGTTGAGTCTCCAAAATTTCATCCACTTTCACCTTCATTTCCATCATTTTACCCTCATTCTGTAACTCTATAGCCCCATAACCTTACATTAAGTAACCATTTGTAGAAATTCCCACCATAGAACAACAGATTATGCAATATACTAAAACACAATACAAGATCTACTTCTACAACACTTTGCGGAAGCTTAATCGAAGTGAGCAAGATCAAGAGAACACATATAACTGAGAATGAGAAATCAATCACACATAACACATAAGAAATATCATGGGGAAAGCCTCAGCCTAAAACCTCAACTCTGTATTATCATACAAGTGGAAATCTTGTTCAAGTTACAAAAAGGATCAGCTCTCAAGCTATCCTACTCTCTCTGCAATCAAACAATACAACTCGCAGACTGAATAGACATAGTATATGTCCTCCTCAAGCCCTCCAAGCCTCCTATTTCCTTGCACAATTTTTCTTGGGGTCCAATGATATCACATGTGTGAATTGGCCTCATCACACTCACTAAAACCTCTGATCTAACTGCGCAATCCTCAAGAAAAGAATTCCTTTTGCATGCAAGGAATATTCACAATGGAATATTCTAGCAACTGATAGTACACTGCCCCTCCATCTAATCTCAACTAGGTCTCTCTCTAAACTGACATGCATGAGTTATTTATGAGAGAATACTCATTTATCTGAAGTGCAGTAGTTACATGCATGTAAGCGTTAACTAACTGAACTTACATTAATTCAACAAACTATTTGAATTAATCTCACTAGACTTGACTCAGTTAACTAAGTTAACTAATTACAACTCAATATTACAACTCATCCTTATCTCTTTAACTGATTGATAAATTCCTCAATTAATGGAGAAACTGTTACATGTCCCCACATAAACTTCAAGTTTGATTTTCCTTAACTAATTAACTCATGATGAATTAATTAATTAATTTACAGACTGTTGCTAAGATCAAATTCGAATTTTACTTCACTATTTTAGTATAGGGACTAACTAAAATAGGAAGGTATCTCAAAATGTTATTTATAGAATGCTATTTTTAGCACTTCCATTTTTCCATCCATTGTTGCTAAGATCAACACTGGTTGAACTGCTATTTATAGTAGTGCTATTTTTAGCGATTCTTTTTTTAACATTTCTTGTTGCTATTTTCAACACTTCCTCTCAATAAGAAAGGGATTATCAGTAACCCCGATCCTGTCTCTGTGGAACTCAAACTTGCATTTTGACAATTCCTTTGTCAAAATATCTGCATCCTTTTCCTCGATCAAAACATACAACAACAACATGATCCTCTTGACGACACAGTCTCGAAGATGGTGATACTGGATATCTATGTGCTTGGACGTGTCATGAAAAACTGGATTCTCAGAGAGTTTGATACAACTCTGGTTATCACAGTAGATCACCGTAGGATCCATCATCTGACCAAACAATCCCACTAGAATCTTCTGCATCCAAATGGCCTCACATGCAGCCTGACTAGCAATCATGTATTCAGCCTTTGCTGAGCTAAGTGCAACTGGTCTTTGTTTCTTGCTGTACCAGGAAACTGCAGTTGAACCAAGGTTGAAGATTCCTCTAGAAGTGCTCTTCCAGTTTGATGGACTCCCTGCCCAATCTGCATCTGTGAAGCCTTGAAGCTTCACTCCCTCTATCCGTCTGTACCACAATTCGAACTGAGATGTGCCTCTGAGGTATCTCAGCACATGCTTCGCTGCCTTCCAAAATAGCTTGGTAGGCTGAACCATAGCTTGACTCAGCTAGTTCACCGCAAAGCATAAGTCGGGTCGTGTGTTCACCAGATACATAAGTGAACCCACTAGCTATTGATAAATAGTAGTAGCTACTACCTCACCTAAAGTAGGATCCTCCTTCCTCTAGTTCCCAGCTAGAGGAGTCTGCATGGGTTTGAACTTCTCCATGTGAAAGCACCTGAGTATCTCATTTGCATACTTTCCTTGAGACACAAATACTTCCCCATCTTTTTGCCACACCTCCATGCCTAGAAAGTAGTGCATAAGGCCCATTTCCTCCATCTTGAACTCTCTTTCAAGGTCCTCCTTGCAAGACTGTATCAGCTGATCATCACCTGTCAAAATTAGATCATCGACATAAAGAACAATGATCAATGGTTTACCTTTTACCATGATGTGGTAAAGGTTCGCATCTGCTTCACTCTTGGTGAAGCCCAAACCGGTGAAATAGTTGTCAATCCCAGTGTACCAAGCACGGGGTGCTTGCTTCAACCCATACAAAGCCCTCTTGAGTCGGAACACATGCGACTCACGATTGAAGGTCTCGAAACCCTCTAGCTTCTCAATGTACACCTCCTCCTCAATCTTCCCATTGAGGAATGTTGTCTTCACATCCATCTGGTGGATCTTCCACCCCATCTAAGATGGTAGTTCCAACATTGATCTAATCGATGAGTACCTTGCTACGGGAGAAAAAGTCTCATCGTAGTCGATCCCCTCAACCTATGAGAAACCCAGAGCAACAAACCTTGCCTTATGTTTCTCAACACTACCATTAACTACCTACTTTACCTTGTAAAGCCATCTGGAACTCACCACTGACTTGCCTTGAGGCCTTGGGACAACATCCCACACACTGTTCTGAATGATAGAGTCGTACTCCTCTACCATTGCATCAACCCAAACTGGTTGCTGCACTGCCTCCTCAAATGAAGAAGGTCCGGTATCTACACACTCCCCAACCAGGGCCATGTATTTAGTGTATCACTTGGGTGACCTCCTCTGTCTTCGTTGAGAAGATGGCTGTCCCACATTCTCCCGCACATCCAACATCAACTTGTTAGCTTCCCTTGAGTGTTTCCACCCATCTCTGGAAGTATCAGCATGAGTAGATGTCTCCACTCCTGGATCCTATACATGTGGCTGCTCCACATCACTCTGAGGCTCCTCATCCTTAGGAACTGAAAGTTCCTCATCTGCATGCAACTCGAGCTCCCTCTCAAGTGATAAGTGCATGGTTTTCTGCTTGTCGAACTTCAGATCCCTACGTACCATAGTCCTCTGAGTGGAAGGCAGGTACACCCGATAATTGTGGGGTGTATCTGTGTACCCCACAAGTATTCCCAACTCAGATGTTGGATCTAGCTTCTTCCTGGCATCTTTGGTCAGATGATAGTAAACTGATGATCCAAAGATTCAGAAGTGACTCACATCAGGTCGCTTCCCAGAATAGGCCTCCATAGGTGTCTTCATCCCCAGTATATGGTGCAGGCTTTTGTTTTGCAAGTATACTGCTGTATTGCATGCCTCAACCCACAAATGTAGTGGTGGGCTTTGGTCATGCAACATCGCTCGAGCTGCTCCCACAATTGATCTGTTATTCCTTTCGGCCACCCCATTCTGCTGTGGATTATTGGGTGCCATCAATTCCCATTTAATACCTTCTGCAACGCTGAAGTCTTTAAACTGTTGGGAGACATACTCTCCACCATTGTTGCTACGCAAGGCTTTTATTTTCTTTCCGGATTCTTTCTCTGCCAAGGCTTTAAACTCACAAAACCTCAAGAAGTTCTGATCCTTCTTTTCCATAAAGTAGATCCAACATCTATGAGAAAAATCATCAATAAAAATAACATAGTACCTTTGTTTAGCGGTGGAGGCTGTAGAGAAAGGTCAAAAAACATCTGAGTGAACTTGCTCTAGGATTGCTCCAGCTCTACTATCTCAATTTGAAAAGGAAGATTTCGCATACTTACCCAAGGTACAACCTTTGCATGTAGTCGTCTGCTCAAGTTTTCCCTTGGGTAATCTGGTAGAACTTTGCTGCATGATCTTCAGGGCTCCATGGTGCAACTGGCCTAGTCTTCTATGCCATAGCTCGCCAACATCTTGGCTCTGCACCATCTCAGCTTTGGAACTCAAAGTAGCACAGTTGTCTACCTCCAGCTTGTAGAGATTCTTAACCAAATCCCTATTCACTTTGTCTGTCCAGTACCAATATGTCTCAGAAATAATTTTCCTTTACTAAAGACTACATCATAGCCTTTATCTTCTAGCATAGCGACAAACACAAGATTCTTCTTTAGACTTGGTACATACTTTACATTAGTCAGGGTGAGGGGAGCTTCGTGCTCCCTTTGAAACACAATCGTACCTTCACCTGAAACATGGTACTTTCCATCATCGCCCATCTTGATCCCATCTGGAGATCCTTCTCCTCCAAGGTATTGAAACGATTCTTGTCACCTAACATGTGGAATGAAGCTCCATTGTCCAGGTCACACATCCCACCATGGATGAAACCATGCATGCAATAAGCGAGAAAACCAGCTCAAACTGTGAGGCCAGTGCCTCACCATCAGATCCCTTTGAGAAACCCTTCTTGGATTTCTTCTTTGGACAATTCATAGCATAATGGCCCACTTCATGACAATGAAAGCATTGCACTTTCGATTTGTCAATCTTCTTCCCACCATGGGAAGAACCAGATTTGGGATGGGACGCCTTCCCTTTCCATTTCCTTGCCTTACTCGCTAAGGCTATATTTTCCTCATCATCTTGCTTTGATGAGGATCCATCTCTGGTGCTTCTTCTTATTTCCTCCTGCATCAGATCTGACCAAAGTCGTTCCCAATATGGCATTTTTTCTCTTCCATTAACCGAGTCTTGGTAGCTATGTCAGCTCTTAGGAAGATCGAGGAGTGCAAGACTCACCATGTCATCATCAGCGGTCGTGATCCCTACACTTCCAAGCTCATCCCTGCAGGTGGTGAGCTTGTTCAGATATGTAGAGATCGTGTCGCCCTTTTCACACTTGATCTTACGAAGCTTGTCTTTCGGTGCCAGCTT
The DNA here is from genome assembly GCA_000404065.3 of Pinus taeda. Lineage (NCBI taxonomy): Eukaryota > Viridiplantae > Streptophyta > Pinopsida > Pinales > Pinaceae > Pinus > Pinus taeda. The sequence goes on along the minus strand of APFE030612699.1, from coordinate 245,949 downwards.
CCTTTGGTCACTGTTGTTCTGATATAAATCTTTTAATGTTTTCCACATTGAAAATGGAGTCTCCTTCCCATGGAGGCTCGAGAAAATGTGGTCTCAAACTCCCTCCAGGAGGATTCTCTTTGCTCCAGCCACACATTTCTTCCATTTCGCCAGTTGAGTAACATCAGTCAGCTTGGGGACTTCTTGATCAATGGAGCCCTTTAGACCGTTATCCTCTAATACTGCCTCCATGCAATCCTTCTAGGCTATATAATTCAAGCTTCCATCAAGGGCATATTCGAGTCTTAAACCACTGAACACCATAGGTGAAATTGAAATGTGATAAGAACTCGATTTCTATATTTAGGAACACAAAATTCGAACTTGTCCTTCTTGTATATAGTTCTTCACCTTGATCACCTTTGCTCCGATACCATGTAGAAATTCCCACTGTAGATCAATAGATTATGCAATATACTAAAACACAATACAAGATCTACTTCTACAACACTTTGCAGAAGCTTAATCGAATTGAGCAAGATCAAGAGAACACATATAATTGAGAATGAGAAATCAATCACATATAACACAAGAAATATCACAGGGAAAGCCTCAACCTAAAACCCCAACTTTGTATTATCATACAAGTGGAAATCTTGTTCAAGTTACAAAAAGAATCAACTCTCAAGCTATCTTGATTTCTTTGCAATCAAACAATACAACTCACAGACTGAATAGACATAGTATATTTCCTCCTCAAGCCCTCCATGCCTCCTATTTCCTTGCGCAATTTTTCTTGGGGTCCAATGATGTCACATGTGTCAATTTTCCTCATCACACTCACTAAAACCTCTGATCTAACCGCGCAATCCTCAAGGAAAGAATTCCTTCTGCATGCAAGGAATATTCACAATGGAATATTCTAGCAACTGATAGTACACTGCCCTTCCATCTGATCTCAACTAGGTCTCTATCTGAACTGACATGTATGAGTTATTTATGAGAGAATACTCAGTTATCTGAAGTGCAGTAGTTACATGCATGCAGGCATTAACTAACCTAACTTACGTTAATTCAACAAACTATTTGAATTAATCTAACTGGACTTGACTCAGTTAACTAAGTCAACTAATTACAACTCAATATTACAACTCATCCTTATCTCTTTAACTAATGGATAAATTCCTCAATTAGTGGAGAAACTGTTGCATGTCCCAACATAGACTTCAAGTTTGATTTTCCTTAACTAATTAACTCAAGATGAATTAATTAATTAATCTATAAACTTCAGCTAAGATCAAATTCGAATTTTACTTCACTATTTTAGTATAGGGACTGACTAAAATAGGAAGGTATCTCAAAATGCTATTCATAGAATGTTATTTTTAGCACTTCCATTTTCCATCCATTGTTGCTAAGATCAACACTGGCTAAACTGCTATTTATAGTAGTGCTATTTTTAGCATTTCTTGTTGCTATTTTCAACACCATTTTCATCATTACATGGGTTTGTCATTATTATTTTCCAAGTCATTGATTTTAAGTAGTTTAAGTGAATTTGTGATTAAATGTTAGGAAATTAACATATTTTGATATATATCTAAAAGTGTTATGAGTTTTATGATATTGTAGGCCTACTTGGATATTTTAGAAGGGTCCTACTTGGCCATCCAACCACACATTCAAATTTCAAATTCAAACTCATGAGGATCTGTGGAATAACTGTAGAAGATGTGGATCACTAACTATGCACATCCAAACGAGAAGAATCATGGATGAGAGGATTTTGAGATGATTTGTATCTTACACAAGAGATAAATGTGGATTTAGGAGAGATCTAAGGATCTATATTTCTTGAATAGTTATCCTTAATTTTTGTATAAATAGGAGTGCACCCTTCATACAAAGGATTGTCAATTGTAACTAGTTAGTGTTGTTGTTAAATGGTTAGATGCACACTAGTGGTTAGAGGTTAAAAGTAGCTAGTTGTTAGTTGCTAGTTGGAGGTTTCAAGTTCCAATGTGATTTGTGAAGTGAGGAGAGAGAATTTTTGTAATATATTGCAACTTCATCTTTATGAAATACATACTACTACTTTGATCTCCAAGATGTGATAGTTGATTCAATGTGCTTACTAAGGAATGGAGGGCCCCCATCAACCACAGTTTGCACATATTTGTACATATTGGTAAATAGTATAGTTATTTTATTTCATTTATTTTCAACAAGTGTATTTCCATTTATGCAAGTGTGCTTTTACTTTTAGCAAGTATGATTTCATTTCAGCAAGTGTGGCGTGATTTCAATTTAGCAAGTGTGATTTCAATTCTGCAAGTGTGATTTTATTTATGCAAGTGTGGTGTGATTTCATTTATGGAAGTGTGATTTCAAAGCAAATGTGATTTCCTTTATGCAAGTGTGATTTCAATTTCTTTATGTTTGGTTTGGTTTGGACTGGATTAACTTAATTTTCTTTGTAATTAGTTTTAGTTGCATTAGATTAATCTATTCTAATAAGTAACCACCTAGTATATATAGTATAGGTATACCTCGTCTTTTCTATGAACCTCGAGTTGACAATTAACGAAAGGGATTTAACTTACAATTAAATCACCCAACAATATGTTTTTGTAGTCTACTTTCCCTTGGTTGTTGGTTTTGGTTTCATTCTCGAGAGTGCTTCTTTGGTATGGATTTTATTTTGTGTTTTGGTGGGGTGTGGTGAATTGGGGGATCCCTAGGCAATGATATCTTTTTTGTGTTTTTTTTTGTTTTGTTTTGTTTGTTTGTTTGTTTGTTTGTTTGTTTGTTTGTTTGTTTCTTTATTTCTTTGTTTGTTAGGGGAAGTTGGTGGAAGTTTTTTTCTTAATGGGAGGTGGCAAAGATGGAGCTACATTTTGGTGATGCAGATGCCTATAGAGAGTAGTGTTACTAAGCCTAGTGTTAGGGCTAGGTGGTTTGGGGTTATTGGGCATGAAATTTGGTCATGTTTTGTTGCGGTGTCTCTCTCCTAGTGGTCTACTGTGCTTGTAGCAATGCTAGGGCAGAGAGGTCAGGCTTGGCAAGGGATGGGGTCGTGGGGCCAACAGGTGGGATGTGACAGAGAAATGGAGGATGATGGGAGGGTTGGGTTCTATGGGGAATTTTCTCAGGACTGGGACTTCTCCTTAGGTCATGTGGACCAACCTACCACTCACGAAAAAATAGACTCTCATATGAGGTGAATTCTAGAAATGTTAGACGAGATGCAAGAGCAAAGGCATGACGACAACAACGAAATCATCTCCTTCCTGAAAAACTTGCAATAGAAATAGTGGGATATCTTAGACCATTTTGGCTCCATACGAAGGAGCCAACGAAGTACCAATGATTTCCTAGATCAGATGGAGGGGTGTTTAGCACATGTGAAGTTTCACACTCATGGTGATCCTTGTCCCTTAGATGTGCACGGAGTTGGTCATGGTCCCAATTTACCTCATGTCCCTTGATGGATACCAGTTGTCTTCTCATCCTCTCTATTTTTTGGTCATTATGGTCTCTTTACTCGTTGATATTTTGTAAATCCTGACATGTAAATATTTTTGTATAATTTTTTGTAAATCATGCCATACCCTCCATTTGAGTTAATACCTCAACCAATGTTCCCCCTTAAGTATTCCTTTAGTTTTATCTTATCTAGTTGTGTTCGCCACATCACCCAATTCTACATGTCCTCTATGGAAATTAGTCGGTATAACTCCATCTCCATTAGTTTCCATATTTAAAGGCACATTTTCCCATTAAAATACCCATGCTACCTCACCCCATAGGATGGGAGTCTAATAGTTCACATCTCAAAGATTGAACCTCATACTTATTTCTCATCATTATGTCTATCCATCCCCCCAGACTCTCATTGTTTCATTGGCATTGGTTGGTTATGTTGAATGCATTCCTACATTTTCATTAGCCTCTCATCCCCCAAATATTAGTAGAAGTCTTCCACGATTTCCACACAAAAAAAAGCATACCATATCTCAAAACACTAGTTACTTGGTTACTATATAGAGGATTTCAAAGAACATTTGTGTTCTTTACAACCATGCCTTCATTCCTATAGATATCATTGTGTTCATTGTGAGAATGCTATGGTATCTTGATTAAGACTTCCATAACCATGATGAAACCGAGATGGAACAAAGAGAGTCATCAATGATCTTTGCCTCCATTGACTTATTTTATGTTTAACTTTGACACACGTACAAATTGAATTAATTTGTATCTAGCTACAATTGTAGCCTCTTTTTTAGTTGAAGACCCTTGGGCTTGTTCATGCCATCAATGATGACATATCAAAACAATCTTTCATAGTGTTCACATCTGGTTCTAGGGACTATTCCTCTCTAAACTAGCACCTGAGAGGGTGATGCATATATCTACATCATTGATTTTCTCTCTATAATAATACTAGTCATAATTTGAGATTATGTTACAATCAGACTGACCCCTTTGGGCTCCAAGTCTACTATTGTAAATCTTTCTTGGAAATATCATGAACATGGGACATGCTTGCCTCATTTATGTTAAAACATTAAGTGATTATTCAAGGTTTATGGTTTTATAGGTGGATTCCTATATTTCCTTCTTGGGATCCTTCCACATCTATCTCTCTATATTACGAATTCAGAGATCATTAATTACAATAGGCAAACAATGATGTATTTCAACTATATGATTTCTCCTAACCACAAACATTATGAGGAAATTGTTATCACTTAAAAAATTCTTACATCCATATAAGTGATCATTAAAGTTGCCATCACTAAGAAAATGCATCATGGCATTAATATATCCATCAAATGAATTTCCAAAAAACTATGGAAGATTAACTTTTTATATACTTGCCTAGGTTCCCTTTAAAAGGCCCACACAATTTTTGTGGGTTATCCATTGATAATCGTGCAAGTCATAAAAAATGTACGAAAGTGGCTCTTTCCATTTTGGCAAAATACATCCATGGTAGTTTAAGGGGGGAATTCAAACATCTTTAGTTTAGTGTGCCTTTTGTGACCTGAAATCACAATAATGCATTAGTTCACTCAAGCTAACTGACAAGATTTTGTGGTAAAAATCAATAAGACTTATGTGCATGAACCTATACCATTGTTGGCATCAAATCTTCACTATATAATGTGTCCATAGGTATGCATTGAAAAACGTATTTGGATTTCATAAGAAATGTTATACTAGCAAATTCACTCTTTAGATCCATTATCTTGAGAGAAATTGACACTTTTTTTAGACAAAGAGAGCCCATAAAGGATCAACAAGGACCCTCCTAAGGAGAAGCTGAATAATCTCACCACTTGCCACTTCTTCTTGGTGTCTCAAAAAGGCCCTTTTTTCTCAACGTTGGTGATAATGGAATACTTGCTTCATTTTTTATGTTTTTTTCGTCATGTCGGTTTCTTACTTTTTTTTTATTATATATGATGCAAGTTGCTAACACACTAATCATTCTATCTCTCTTGTTCTAAAGGTGAACAATGTTCATCCTTTCCATTACTTGAGGAGATTCTTTTTCCCACATTGGTAGCATAATTCTCCAAACAATAACGACTATTAATCGAGGTTATTTTGACCTATCAAAAGCACTGGAACTAGCAAGACTAAATGACAAGCCTATTCACATAGAGCCATTTTTATAAAATGATTTAACCAACCCATGTATCCTCTCCAAATTTCTATATGGGATCACCTATTTGGTATTTTGATTCTATTAGGTGGCATACTAGTGAAGACAATTAATCTATTATCAAATTTCAATTTTGAAGATGAAGGTAAAGTCTCTACATTCAAGCATCTTAGTCAATTTTACATTTCACACAAAAATCTTAAAATTATTCAAGATGATGAAACATTTCGATTATTTACCATCACATTGGAAGGATGAATCAAGGCTTGGTATAGGAAAGTACTAGTGATATCAATCAATAGTTGGAGACAAATCATGGAATTGCTATCTCTGCTTATGAAAATATAGAGTGTAACTCTATAGTGAACTTGAAGGAATTTGTAGGAATAGAAACAAACCTTTTGATGATCTCTCTAAAAGATTTATGTAAATTTAATTTAGGTTCATTAAGAGTGACAAAGTATCTAACACAAAGTCCTTGAATAATTTGTTTACTTTCTCTCTATCATTGGAGAAGGTTAAGTACCTTTAGACTACAAGGAAAATTTACAACATCTCGAGTGTTCTCACTCTAATATATTACCTTTACTATTTTTTAGATAAACCAATTTCAAATACCATTAGTAGAGATAGAATTACTTGAAGAAAATTGTTTGTCACTTCTCATTGAAACTAATAGTCTTGGAGACACTGGTTTGAAAAGCATCCTAGAAGGAAAATAAAATGGAAAATGAAAAGGTTTCCAACACAATGGAAATTATTATTTGTGTTATAACTTATATTTTGATACTAAAACAACCCACAATAATAAGGAAATATATCTAATCATAGAGACACCAAATGATTATCTTTAGGTCTCTTGCACTATGCAATCTAATTTCAAGTCACAATCTGAGCATGGTATTTTCAAGGATGATTAAAACTTGTATTTAATCAGAAATCAACTTCAAGGGCTGCTATATATTTATTTGATAGGTTATCATTAGGAAACATAGAGCCTACATCTTTTAATGAATATCATGAGCTAAGGAACAAAGATAGTGAAGACATTATTTCTAACAAGTACTTTGTCATTAAAATAGGGGAATTTCCTTTAGAATACCAAGACTCATTAAGCTCATAGTTGGAATAAACCATTGATGTTTCTTTGAAAATTATATCAGCTACCCACACTTGATATAAGGAGAATAATGAAGACATTATGGTCTATGAAAAAATATTCTACTATGGAAATCAAGCCATTTCAAGAGTTTGAAAGTTTCTATGCCTTCCATACAAAGCTATTTAATAAGGTGTACTTATAGAAAAATCCAATGACTTATCATATAGTAGAACCTTTATGTCCCTTTTTTGAGAATAAAATATTGTGCAATAAGGGAGAGCATGAATATGGTAAAACTTTAATTAATTGATGATCCATTCACAGTAAAAGTCCATCTAGATGCACAATTTTGACATTTTCTTATAATAATATTTTTTGGAACATATTGAAACAAAATTTGATCATAATACCCCAATTTTTGATGATTATGTGTCCATTTAAAAAATATTTTTGGGTATCAACATAGCAATATTGATCTTCTACAATTTGGAATTACTAATCTCTATGCACATATGGCAATGATAGAAGAGACTAAGCATGAAGAACACACATAATTTTCAAATCACTGTTGGGTGTGATATATGCTAGGTTAATAATCCAACATTATCATGTCAATCTGGGTTATCGTAAGCTTTGAGGCACAACAAAATATGTGCCAAAAGAAGAACTCAGGTACCTGCAAAACCAATCTCTAACTTTCTCTAGCAATTGTCTATCAACACTTCCAAATTCCTACAAAAACATATTAGTCCCTTGAACTCTATTCTAATCATATAATCCTAATGGCATTTATCAGAAAACAAAACCTAACTACTGGTCACTAGAATTTCTAGACTCTGGCTCCTTATTGGGTTGAGAAGCCTTTGGAGTCTATCTCAATTGTCCAGAGGACAAGGGAGTCAAAAACCCTAATGATCTTCACACCTTCAAAGCAAGTGAAAATCAAAGATCCTACTCATGGATCCCTATTAAGCTGAGAAACCCTATAGTCTATCTCAATTTCCTAGGGGAAGAAGGGCTATAGCTTTCATCACACCATAAAGAGGCATGTAAAATTAATTAAATTCTCTCTCCCAATGCAATGTAGAATACTTGCTTAACAAAGCCAAACAAAAAATGTATCCAACATCAAATCCTTACACAATCCTGGTTATGAACCATTATAGGTCAATATAAATATTCTCTAAAAGAAAAAGGATTTCAAAACCTGTTTAGTCAATCATTAACTCAATATAAATGAAATTAGTGTGATGGCTTGATCTGAACTTAAACAAGAATACAAAAAATTACGGATATAACCATAAATACAGAGATGCAGTAGAAATAACACTTCATTTCATTAATATCAAATACTGAAATATACTTACAAACATAATGGAAATAAAACTAGCTCGGGCGATGGTAATTTATCTCTGAGAAGAGATGTGGCAGCTACATGCCTTTGAACTATGTTACAATGAGGCTCAAAGGCCTATTTATTATTGAGAAAGAATGGAAAACCCTAAACATCCAAAAACCTAACCCTAGGAGATGTAGCGCAAAAATTGTGGGTCCCGTTTGGGTAAATTGGTACATCAACTTCTAGGGATCATAACTTTGGCATACGATCTTCGTTTGCCTATCACAATATCTCATTTCAAATATCTCGAAGAGGAGGCCAAAAAAAAAATTAAAGCAATTTGTGACTTTTCTTTTCTCCTGTTTTTCCTAAAAATGTCATTTAGTCCCTCAAAACGGCTCCGAAAGTTTAGGACTCAGAAAACTACCAAAAATAGTAAGTTGTGCTACAATAAGGAAACTGAAAAGAAACAATGATGGGGGTCCAAGTGGAATTGGTCGGTGTCCAAAAATATCCACATGGATCAACCATCCCCCCTTAGGAAGCAATGCCCCCCTTTTCGTTGAGTGCCTCCATGAGATGGGGAAACTTTTGTTGAACTTGGTCCCTGGTGAGCCACTTCCCTTGGTGCAGGAGTTGGCCAGCTTTGACAACCTGATATATTTGGATCTTTTTCTGGTGATTGTTCTTGATATGCATGTCCATATGATCAGTTGTGGCCTGTTCCATGCAGTATGGGTTTAGCTCTGTTGGTTTGAGTTGTTCTGCAATGTGAGATGTGTCCAATAATGGTGGAAAGTATGGCCGAAGGTGGTCTACGTTGAACATTGGGTGCAGACCAAGGAAGGTGGAATGTTGATTTCAAAGTCATTGTCCCCTACAACCATGGTGATGGTGTATGGCCCATATCGGAGTAGGCAAAGCTTGCGGTGGGGTCCAACGAGGTGATCCTTCTACAAATGTAACCAAACTTTGTCTCCCACCTGGAACTTGTGTGATACCCGATTCTGATCATGGCACTTCTTGTACTTAGCATTGGCTCTATCCAATATATCATGGACCTATTGGGGGATGTGTTGAATGTGCTCAATGAAGCTTCTTCGGATTGGATGTGAGCCGAATTTGCCTGAGTGGCTGCAAATGGCATGGCCACATCAATGGGACATAATGGTTGAAATCCTAGCCCTACCTGAAAGGGCTATGGCTTGTTGAGCTATGGAGAGATATGTTGTAGTTGTGCTGGACATAAGGGAGGCTTTCATCCCATGTGTGTGGATGCTTCGAGTTGTACGTGAAAAAAATGGGTATGATCATCCTGTTGACGACCTCTATTTGGTCATCAGTTTGGGGTGGAAATCGATGGACTTAGTAAGTTTGGTATCCATCATCGATCAAAGACTTGACCAAAATACACTTAGGAATATGTTGTCCCGATATGAGACAATGGATTGTGGGATCCCAAAGTGTACCCACACTCGCTCAAAGAAGAGCTTAGCAGTGGCCTCTACTGTGATACTCTTCTTGCAGGCCGCCATAATGGCCATCCTAGAGAATCTGTCAAAGACCATGAAAACACATTTGTTTTCATGCTTAGTATAAGGAAGTCTCGACATGTAATCCATGGAGATGGATTCCTAAGGTCAACTAGGAGTAGGTAGAGGAGTATATAGGCCTTACTTCTTGATGGTTGGTTTGGCAATGGCATAGGCAGTGCAGGATTGAATGTACTTCCCAACATCTTGACGAAGGTTCAACCAATAAAAATACTACTGCAGTACTACTACATTTTTCTCTATCTGAAATGTACAACGACCTGACTATAGTGCGCCTCCCTAATCTTCTTGGCATGCTCGCTTGAAGGAATATAGATGTGTCTTAGGTGGTATAATAGTGCATCGTGGAGGTGAAAATTTGGAACTTGGTTACCTTCCAGGAGTGTCTAGTATGTGTTGCCAAATTCTAGATCACTCTTGTAAAGATGTGGCCACCTTGAAGTCTCGTTCCCATAGGAGTCGAGCACAGTGATCAGTGCCATGACTGGTGGTCGGCTGAAACAGTATGCAACATTATTGTTGCTTCCCTTCTTGTACTCGATGTTCAAATGGAATTGTTGCAGGTATGTGGACCATTTTTGATGGCGATCGCTCTGCAACTTTTCTTGTGTCTGTATGAACTTCAGGGGTCAATGGTCTGTGTGGATGATCGTTTCCTTCCCCAGAATGTAATGCTTCCATTGATGGCATTCCTACACAATGGAATACATTTCTTTGTCATAGGTGGGATACTTTTGGAATGTGCCTGAAAGTTTCTCACTGTGGTAAGCCACTGTATGTCCCTGCTGAGTAAGAATTGCATGAATAACATAGTTGGAGGCATCTGTCTCAATCTCAAATGGTTGTTGCAGGTCTGGTAATGTGAGCACTATTGTAGGTTAGAGGTGATGCTTCAACTCAGGACATGCCTTATGTTGGGTTTCAGACCAAAATAACTTTGATTTCGCTCAACCCTTGGTGACTTGACTTAAAGGCCAAGTGATATGAGAGAACCCCAACACGAACTTGCGGTAGAAATTGGCAAGACCCAGAAAGCTGTAGAGTTCTGTTAGAGTGTGCGGGTCTAGCCAATCCCTAATGACGTGTATCTTGGCTGGGTCCACATGCACACCCTAATCATCAATGATGTAGCCCAGATATTGGACCTGGGTCATGCCAAAAGTGCATTTCTCCAAATTAGCACACAACTTGTGTTGTTGCAGGTTTTGGAGGACCTATCGAATATGGTGGAGGTGCTCTTACCAACTCTGGCTGAAGATCATGACGTCATCTAAATACAACACCAAGAATGCATTGGTGAAGGGTCACAAGATTTCACCCATCAATCTCATTAACGTTGTGGGGGAATTCGTTAACCCAAAAGGCATGATTGACCATTTGAAAATGCCCTCCTTGTATTTGAAGGTGGTTTTCCACACATCAGAGGTTTCAATAGGCACCTGGTGATAATTGGACTTCAAATAAATTTTGCTAAAATTTTGGGCCCCCTTGAGTTGGTCCAGAAGGTCATCAATCTATGGGATTGGGTACTTATTACGTACAGTGATCTTGTTCAGTGCCTGGTAGTCAATATAGAGTCTCCAAGTCCCATCCTTTTTCTGTACCAATATAATCAAGCTACCACAAGGTGATGAGCTTGGCCTGATGTACCCTTTATGAAATAACTCCTGAATATTCCTCTTTATCTCATCGTTCTCCAAAACATAGCATCGATAGATCGGTTCGATGGGTAGCAGTGCGCTAGAGGTCAAATCGATGGAGTGCTTGACCTAACAGTGCAAAGGCATGCCTATAGGTAAGGAGAAAATATTGTTGTACTCCTCCACAACCTTGTCCATCTTCTATTGTTGTGTGGAGGAGCCCTGTTTGGAATCCATGGCCACAATCTTCTTCTTGCCTTGAGGGTGAATCATAAGGAAAACACATTTCCTAGTTTGTAAAATGATCTTACTGAATTTCTTTGCAGTGATCAAAGAGATGGCAATAGATGGGCCTACCTCCAGTATCCTGTACAACTTATTGCCCAAAGTAATAATTACAAAGCAAAACCTAGACTCATATACAACATGCCACTCCAACAAGTATGTTTGTCCTAATAATACATCACAAACTTCAAGAGGGGCAATATCACACAACCTCATCCATGAAGGGCTTGATGTTGTATGGAAGGTGGAATTGTTGGCTCATGCAGAGATCTCGTCTTTGGTGAAGCCACTTAATGGTGTATAGTTGTGGATGTGTTGTGGCTGATATGCCCAATCGCTTCATGGTATCTGCTAAAATGAGTTTCTTTTGGCTCTCATTGTCGACAATGAAATGCAGCGGAGAACCATTCACCCACATCTATGAGTGGAAGAGGCATTCCCCCTCCTATGGATCTTTAGGCTCATTATTCTAGATCTTGGTGGTGGCCACGCTGGCATTGGGCTTCGCATCAATGGTCTGCTTACCTTTGTCATTCCCCTTGTCGGATTCTGACTCAAAGTCAGAACATGCATCTGATTCAGAAACCTTCAGCTCGGCCACTAGTGACTGCTTGGTTTGACACTCACTCGTATTGTGAGTGGAGCTCTTATGGAACTCACACCATTTTCCTGAGTCCTTCTTTGTCTTCGTGGTGTTGTTCTTTTCTTGTGGCTTTTGCGAGTTGTCCTCAGTTACCCTGCCTTGGCTTTGTCCTTAGCTCTGTAGTTTGGGGGCGCCTTTCCCTTGCTTCAGATCCGCAATTCCAAAGTCTTGCTTCCTCTGTTTAAACTTCTACTCAATCTTGACAATGTATTGGTACTCCATGTCGAGCGAGTAGATGTCCAGTAACTCCATCTCATTTTGGATATACTTGTGTAGGCAGCCACGGTACTTCAGTACCAAATGTCGCATAAAATCCTTGATAACGAATTTCGTGCAAAGGGTATGAAAAAAATTGGTAAACGCCGGCATGTCTTGGTCCCTTCCCTTCCTCAACATGGTCAACTTCATGTATTTATCCTCATAGCTCTCGATAGGGTAGTAGTGCTCCTTGATGATGTCTTGGAACGATTTCCAAGTGGGTGTGTATTACACATTATTTTTTCACACCTCCTGCACTTCCCTGTGACATACCCCGAAGTTCTCAAAACATGACCATTATGCAGTGTACTCATTAATATATGTAGCTTAGATCCTCCTTAAGACATTGATTGGAAAATTCCTTGAGCTTCCCCTGAAGGAAATAGCTCTTAAACCCTAATTTAAGAATCATCACCCTTATGAGACTAAAAACTGCGATGGTTGCCTATTGTATTATACATGATCCACAATGGCATCGCTCTGTTTACTTGTACCCTCGAGACGATCCCAAAAAGGAAATTTACACAAAGAGGATGAGAAGCTTCGTGATCTAGAAGCTTCCAAAGTGGAAAGTTGGAGGTTGTTTGGTGTAGATGAGGTTGAATTATCCCAACTTGGCATCTTGGTATTATCCTTATGAGATACCTCCTTGAGATGAGGGCCCACTCCTATATTTAGAGAGATCCTAACTCCCTTTCCCATCCTATATATTTATCCTCTTCCATTCCCAAATGGTTGGTCTTTGTATATTTTCACCCTTATGGTAAGATTGTGCCTACATGCTACTCATTTGGCTTGGAGAAGGAGTACTTGGAGAGCTTAAGCTTGGACTTGGACATTCATTCAAGGAGAGCCTATTGAGATCAAGGCTTGGTTGTATGCTTCCTCCTTTATTCTATTAATATACAACTGCTGGTTCATTTTCCATAAATGTGTATGCTTATTTATCATTTTTCTTAACGCTCCTTGATCTGTTAAGTAGGTTATTTTTCATTATGCTATTTGTATTTGCATGCCTTGTTGTGTCTTGATCTCTTATGCAGGTGTTTAAACATTGGGAGTAGTAGGACTGAGCCCGTGATGCAAGTGATTTAATGTCTTCAACAAAGGAAAACATGATAGCATCAGAATGAGGTAGGCCATCTTCTTCACCTCTCTTTTCAATTGTAACTTAGGAAAGTGTCCAGTAGATTGTCACTTAGGTTTCTAGTCCCATTCATTGGGCTAGAGGGATCATCTCTATTCGTAGAGAGGATTTACTAGACAACAAAATGGTGAATCCATGAGGGAATCTATGATCCTTTCCATTCAATCCTTCATCCTGCTTTTTTTTTTTAGTTTGACCAACTGTTTGTTTTCAGCCTTGTTTGTTTGTCTGCAAATTTTTTCACTTACTAGTGATTGATTTAAGGTTCTTAGTTTTTGCTGATCTTGAAGATTTTTTTGGTTTTATCTCATATTTCTCGACCATCATGGTTTTATCCTTGATAGTCGCGATGACATTGTGGATGTTTTAATTACAATCGAGATTATCGTTGTTTTGCTTATGACATGTGCGATGATCCTAGAAGTTAAAGAAAATTAGTCTTTTGCTATTGATTTCATTATTTTGCCTTCTAGTAGTGGTTTTTCAGTGTGATTACACTGTCATTATCTTGATTGATCGGTTTGTCTGACTACAATTTCTTCTTCTGTTGGTTTAAGTGTGTTTGAAGCTTGATTTGATTTCTAGTGTTCCTAGGGTTTCTAGGTCACCCTTTATTCACTTATTGATATGTTCTTCAGAGATTAGTTACCTTTGTTCAAAGAGTCTTTTTGCGTCTAGACATTTTCTGCAAGTCACTTTTGGTTCTTTGGTATAAAGTTGTTTTCATTAGTGTCGAATCAAGTTGATGCTTTGAAAGTCACTTTAGTTCCATTAGCAAGCAATAGATTACACAATTGTTTGTTTTTTATTGAATTGAAAGAAAGTGCTTGTTGTTATTCTTGTGTTTCAGAAAGTGAAAGTCTATATCATTGAAGTATTTTCGAAACATTTCTTGCATTCAAATCAGAAAGTGAAAGATATTTTCATGATTAGTGAATTATTTGCATTTTCTTTTGCTCTTTTGCACTAGTTTTCATCGATTGTATTAAGGATAAAGCGAAATCATTATTGCATCTTCAGTGAAATGAAAAAGATTTTCATTTCTATGGCATTGCATTTGTTAGTAGAATGAAAGATTAGATTTCATTTTTACTTATTGCATTAAAAAATTAGATTGGTGCCTTTTGGATGGTTTGATGAATTGATTGGTTGTTTCTCTTCCTTTGTTAGAATAACCTTCATCGAATGAAAAGTTTCATTTTCATCATTTAGTTTCATTCTAGGAACGTGTGACATCGTTGAGCCATCAAAACTGAAACTTAATTCAAGATTAAACTTAAAATTTACCTCAATTAATCTAAGGAGCATTTGTCACTTAATGCAAATATTTAGAGGTCTAGGCTAGAGACGTGTTCTGACGTCTTAAAACATAGCAACTATCGTTAACTGCCTGCAATGTATCCCAGGGGTGAAATTCCATCCCAGTATGGAAGTATATAGAAGGTTCTCCAGTAATTTCAGGTATATAGGAGGCACTTCATTATGAAAAGTATATAGAGATGCTCTCATCAAACAGTTCTGCATTAGATAACGCTAACATGGACTTGTACTCCTCGTACCATTGCATATATATTGGGAGACCCCATTAGGTTACTATCCTTTAGCCACAAGTAACCGAGTTAGCTGCCTTGTAAACATGATACACCGAACACAACATTCGGGGAGATTGGTCTCCATATGTTAAGTCCTTGGTTTCGGCTGGGGTGTATATTGCATTTTGTGGATACTTGGTAATCCTTATTGCCTAGATTTTACCCATTTTTATTTATTTTTTATTTCGTGTCAATAAAATTAACTGCCAATGATAACATGTCGAACCCAAGTAGTTTCTTCTTGGCCCAATATTGAGTAAATCCTTGTAAATTTTATTTTTAATCAGACCTCAATGAATCTCCTCTCATTTTTTTTCTCTTGAGAGAAAAGTCATCGTGGTTGAACCACTGAGTTCACCCCAAATTTCCCCTTCGTTGTATGATATTGAAGGGTCTTCACAAGGAGTTCGCCTTGAACTTCCTCAATCACTTGAAGCAAAAGGTTTTGAACTTGAGATTGCCCCAAGTATTCAACCCCTTTTTTCTTGTCCGCCACCTTCGGATTCCTTGTCACCTTAAGAATCTGATCGAGAAGCCGCTGAGAGTCCACAAAGGTTTGTCTTATATCCACTGAATCCGTTATTTGATCCTGTCGTGATATCTCATCAACGTCCTTACAGTCCTTATGATCAACCTGGTGTTTCTTTGAGTTATCTCCTCGTACATCTCAGATTCCTCCTCACCAATTATTTCCACCCATGGATTCAGAGGGTGAGATCCCAACCTCTTCTCGGGTCATTCAGAAGTTTCTGCTACTCATACTCCTCATGTCGATGATGAACAAGGGTATGAATTTCCTCCAGAATGATTTCCTTTTACAGGAAGAGTCCCATCTCACACACTTCCTGAAAATAGTGGGCCTATGTTTCCACCTGGTTATACAACCTTAGCCCAGTTAGTTTCAGGAACTACTAGTGCTTCATCCTTGTATAAAATTCCCATTTGGTCTTCAAATGGCATGCCTACTACTGGTTCGTCTATTCCAAACGTGATCTCTTAAATTTCTATACAAACTGTTGTCATGTCAGTTCCCATTCAACCTAGGATTCCATCTCAACCCATACCATTATTTCAACCATCCATTCCGGTACAACCAACTATTTGAGGTCAGGTTTCAGTTAGTTCTTCCACCCCTCCATCAAGTGGACAGAATGTGCCACTGCCTGGGAGGAAAAATCCGAACATTACTCTTGTGTCAGGTGAAACCCATGTGAGTGGATTAAAATTTCACATGGTTGGAGTCAATCAACCTTATTCTGGTGGTATTCCTAACCTTGTTGGTCCATCAGGGTCGGGTAATACCTATTATCAATAGCCTTATATGGCTTAGATTCCACTCCAACAGGGTTATATCCCATATGGTTCGCAAGCCTTGGTCAATCCATATTACACTCCACAAGAAGGAGCTTATGTCCAGCCTGGTCAATCCACTATTCTTGGTGGATATGGTCATATCCAATTTGGAAATTACCATTAACCATAGGGTATACCCCAAGGAACTATCCAACAACCCTTGCAGTAGCAAGGGAAGTCGTTACAACAAGAAGGGCAACCTTTGTAGCAGCAGCGGAAACCTTTGCAGAAGTATCAACAACCTTTGCAGTAGAAAAATTAGTTTGCTCAACAACCTACTCAACCTTTGTATCCACAAGGCCAACCTTTGCAGCAACAAGTTCAACCTTTACAATAGAAAAGTCAACCTTTGCAGCAGTAAAGTCAACCTCTGCAACAAGATCCATATGTATATCAACAAGGTCAACCCTTGCAAACAAAAGGTCAACCCCTGCAGCAGTAGGACCAATCTCTTCATGACCAAGGTCAATAGGTGCAACAACCTTACAATTTGTATGCCACGTATAATGCTTGTCAACAGCCTATGGTAGGTCAATATCAAACCTACTCTAGACAAAATCCACCTTATGGTCAAGGTACCCCTCAGTGGGGGCAAAATCAAATCCAGTATGGTTAAAATCTTCCATCGCGGGGGAAGTATTCTTACCAGCAAGGTTGGAACCTGCAGTTTGGGTCTCCTCAAAGGCCCTACATGCCTTTCAATCCAAAATTGCCATTTTTAGCTACGTTGGAATCGCCTGATGTCTCGAAGCTTACCAATGATCATATTTTTCATTCGCCTTACTGGCCTCTAGTTCCTACTAAAATCCCGAGCGATTTCCCTAAGTTCGAAGGAAAGTCTAAAGAGGACCCGCAAGCCCATGTGATGACATATCACTTATGGTGCTCTTCAAATTCATATGTTGACGATTCTATCGGTCTCCGCCTCTTTTAGAGAACCTTAACAGGTGCTTCCGCAAAATTGTATATCTAGTTGCCTCGAGCTACCTATGTTGACTTTAACTCTTTAGCTATGGCCTTCCTCACCCACTTCCAATTTCCAGTTCGATATGAAACTAACACTCATTTTCTCACATCCTTGAAGCAAGATAGTGCGACCCACATTTTTGATCATATCCATGAATGGAGGCGTTGGTGTCACCTTATCAAATTCAAGATTCCTGATGAGTTGTTAACTGAATGGTTCACAAAATCATTCGTAAACAAAATTGCTACAAATGTAGCAATGGGTGGATGTGTTACTGAGGACCAAGATATTGCCCGTGCTTAGTATCTAGACTTAGTCTATTCCCAATCTGGCATGTTATATGAGGTGTTTCTTGATGCTCCAAGACCATCTTCAGATCTAACAACCTTAAAGTCTCCTGATGTACCACCTATTGATGGTGTAATTGGTTCAATGTCTCAAACTTCCACTAAGATTTCTTCAAAGCAAAAATATGTTTCAGACATTGGTTCCAATAATCCTTCAAAAATTTCATCAAATCCTAGTAAAACCTCTAAAGTACATGCTGTTCAGTCTACCGCAGTAGATAAGGCCTCAAAATGTAAGAAAAAGGGTAAAGGTAAAGCCAAAACGAATACCCCAAAACAGGATCCACCCAAATCATCTGCAGATGATTCTTCCAAGTGAAAGATGAAATATCCTTGCCTCATTTGCGACAAAGACCATTATACCAAGGATTGTCCACGACGTGCTAAAGTTAACCATTTATTGAAAGGGACTCCAACTGTTTTGAAAGAAACATTTCCATCATAGCAAACGTAGTTGGTAGACAAACCACAATCCTCTGCCTCCTCTGGCTCCCAAGTTTTCATGATGCAAGGTTCATCGCCTATTTTGATTTCTACTTGAACAAAGGACTATCAAACCCCGCAAAAGCAAATGATGGAAAAATAAGTCACTAATATACCTTCTAATTCCACTCCATCCAGTTCTGATCTACTCCATATTGAGCGACCTAAAAATGAATCCGTAATTCGACCACCTCCTAAAGGTGTGCTTCGGAAATCATCTTATAATCTGAATGCTTGAGTTTCACAACATTATAATATATTCGAGGATTTAGCTCAAGAGCCTTCGACACTGTTTGCTTTGGAAGTTCTCCAAACATTTTCAATGCAGTGGAAATCATTATTGTCTGTTATAGGCATTGTTGATCCTTCCGATTCGAGTTTAATTACCTTTGATCTTTAAAACCATGTTCCTCTTCTTCCTCATTAGATTGCTTTTTTAATTCAAGTTATCATTAAAGGAAAGACAATCCATCAGACTGTTATTGATGAAGGTGCTTCCACCTGCATCATGTCTTTTTTGTGTTGGAAGGCCATTGGCTTTCCTCCCCTTAAACAGTCCTTGAACACTTTGGAGGCATTTGTTGGCAGAGGTTCCCGTCCATATGATATTCTCCCAAATTTGCCTATCACGTTGGAAGGAAAGAATGTTGAGCTAGAAGTGGAAGTTGTAGATGTGAATCTCAATTACAACCTTCTTCTCGGGTGAAGTTGGACCCACGCTATGTTCTATGTGGTTTCTTCTTTGTTCCGAGTGCTTCGTTTTCTTCATGAAGGAAAAATTATCACCATCGACCAACTGTCTTTTTTCTCTTCTGGTACATCGAATGACAATGTCCTATATGTGGGAAATACCGAATTTCTTATGAGAGTGTGGGGGCAGGTCTTTTCAAAGATTCTACTTTAATGGGTACTTTTAATCTCCCACCTCCGAATGTCACTTCGATCAATATGATCTCTATTTATACAGAGTCGTGGATTATTCCTACTCAAGATCAAATTGATTCATCCGGTGATTCTATGTCATTAAGTCCACTAGAACAAGCTTATCAAGAGATTAACTTGGCTTCGACGACTGCTTCCAGAAAGTCATGTTGTTTTCAGTATGAACTTGGATACTTATGTGCCATCTCCTTGGCTTGGGTCATGGGATTCTCCAGATCCTTTGAATGAGACATTCCCCACTGACGAGAGTATCGTTGAGGTTATGTCTCTAGATGAAACTCCTTGGAATGATCTCCATCATCATTCTTTGTTTCTTCCCAACCTCAGTGAGCTACCTTTGTACCTTGAAGATTTCATTTCTCATCACCCAATGCATCCACTTCAAACACCTGTTTTGGTGCATGAAGTCCTATTTGAGGGTAATATGGGAAACATTACTACAACCCTACCTATTGACATTTCAGTCCAACCTGAAATCATCAAAATCTTTCAGTTGGGGGAAAATTTTCCTCGTCATCAGATCATTTTTTTCTTGCCTCCTCTCATGAGATTATTTCACCAAGTCTCTACCATTTTTCCATTATCACAATGGGGTTTTCATCCTATGACTCGTAACCCTCACTCGTCCAAGGGGCATGGGGGCATATCCTTTTACGAGTTTTACTCTATTATTTGGCTGAGTCGATGCTTACACGTCTTGTCAATGGTGAAACTTTGGTTTTATTCTCTGTTGATTGATTACCAAAGTCTGAAAATGGACTCCATCTGAACTTTTTACGTGAGGTCATTCATGTAATTACTTTTTGTACATTAGTGTGTGAATTCATTGGTGTGCGCTTTTTGATTTTTGGTTTGTTTGTTTTCTTTGTAGACATGTGTTTTTCT
Organism: Pinus taeda; assembly: GCA_000404065.3. Lineage (NCBI taxonomy): Eukaryota > Viridiplantae > Streptophyta > Pinopsida > Pinales > Pinaceae > Pinus > Pinus taeda. The sequence goes on along the minus strand of APFE030612699.1, from coordinate 225,760 downwards.
GCTTACCATTTGTTCCACCCGGTTTGCAGATGTTGTCAAGTCATTGTGTTAGTTTTGTTGATGGTGCTTGTCATAACACACAAAATTTGTCTTCCACAACTTGGGCACTCTTTTCCCCTGATTGCGAGTTTATTGATTTACAAGGTATATGCCTCAGTTGAACAACTAACAATATTGCTGAATACAGTGAAGTCATTGAACTTTTGTTAGAAACATTTACTTTTGGAATTAGAGGTTTAGTTGTCAAGTTAGATTCACAACTCGTTGTGTTACAATTAAAAAATAATTATTTGATAAGAAATCCACAGATATTGCGTATGTATCTCCGTGCTCGATTACTGGAAAGAATCTTTGTTTTGTCACATATCAACATATTCCACACAATTTGAATACATTAACAGATGCATTAGGAAACTATGTTCTTGATAGGTGTTATAAAAAAACCCAGTCTTGATAGGTTGTTGATCAGGTAGACCTTGTGTAATTGTTTCAAACCAACTTTTGGCTGAGGCTTAGCCTCCTCAACCTGAGAGGGCTCTCTCACTAGGTTAAAGATTTTGATAAAGATTAGATGGTTAACTCTATGAAACAAGCAAAGAAATATGAATGGTTGAACATTATCAGCAAACTTCCATTGGGCTTTGTTTGGTCAATTTAGTGTGTCCTAAATTTCTATATAAATTGTCAATCCCAGAGTCGTAAACTGTTGAAGTGAAGTGCACTATATATGCAAGATAACCGATTTCTTACTTCTTTGTCGTTTTTGATTTTTGGTCTGTTTTTGGGTTTATCTTCTTGTTGATTCCCTAATATGAGATGGCAATTCTAAAAATCAAGTATGGATAGAAGTGTTCAAGGCAATGGTGAGCTTTAAAATAATTTCCAAACTTTAAAGTTTTCAAAAAGGTTTTCAAACTTGCAATGATGAAATCAATTACTAAGAGAAAATAAAAATGTACCTAAATTCTAATTAAACCAAACAGTGAGCTAGTGACTATGAAACCCAGTATCCTTGCTACTGTATAAAAAGAAAACTGAACTCAAAGCAATTCAAAAACTGTAAGCAAAGTAACTAAATCATATTACATCGACTCATATTCTAACCCCTCATCATTCGACTCGCTCTGGCTATAGGAGGTAATCATAAACAAATTAAGTAATCTGATATATAAATTGCATAAAATGAAACTAAGATCAAACTACTCATTCATACTTCAATCCCTCACCATTCGACTCGCTCTGGCTATAGGAGGTAACCGAAAATGACATGAGTAATCTAATAACTAACTTGCAAAAGCAAATAAACTAATATCAAACTATACATTCACACTCAATCCCTCACCATTCGACTCACTCTGGCTATAGGAGGTATCTGAAAATGACACGAATAGTCTAATATCTATCTTGCAGAAAAGTAAATGAACAAAGAAAAACTGAAAGAAATAAACAATGCTGGAATTAGAACTAAGAAAACAAATCAGCAGGAGGACAAGATAATTCCATCATGTCATTAGTCATCAAAAATCTATGTGCACTTGCTTGGGCTATCTATTAGAACCTAAAATAAAACATTGATCAGTTAACAATCATTAGAAAGCATAAAAGAAACTATGGACAACAATCAACATGAATACCATGAGCAGTGTAATATATACAAGCAAACAACTATGGCATCAAGAACGTAAATGAAGAAAACATGAAACTATACAATAACTACAGAACCTTGGTGTACAAGGGCCCACTGCAACCTCGGCCAATCAGAAATCAATCACGGATTTGAACTTAAAAGCAGTGTCTTCTCATATATTGAAATACAGTCATAACATAAGGATCAAATCACGGCACGGTGGCTCGTAAAACAATCAATATTACATAAAAAACTAGTTTATATGCATACAAGCATGCTTTATTTATAATAGGAAATGACATAACTAATTCCTAAGATCTACGCTGGTAAATAGACACATAAATGACCATGTCCAGAAATCTAGCAGTATGGTAGCCGTGAGAAATAAATCCAAGGAGGGTGGCTGTTAGATTTGGTTCACGGGGTAGTCCCCAGGTGTTAGCACACCTCCTGAGATTTAGGATCTTGCCACGCAATTCTCCTCGTGATGAAAAACAGAGTCCTGCCACCGCAAAACTCTTAGTGTTGACCACCGCTTGACTGGCTTTAACCATGGCCTTCTGTGAGTGATTCGACTGAACCAAGGGGACACGTTCCATGTCCACATCATTTGCAGCTTTCCCATGTGGCTAGATTCTCCAGTAGACACCTGTAACATAGACTTCAACAAAAAGGCTGCGGAAACTGATTCTGGCTGTGGAAAGTGACAAGATTCTACAGCTGACTGAGCAAAAATCTAAATCAAACAGCAGTCACAAGACATAGTTAGGAAACCATTTATATGCTCTTTTTAAACTAATATGCAATGATTTGATAGCTTGGAGGTTCAGGTAACTGGAGAAAAAGGCTAAAAAGGTATATAGGGAATATGTAATTTTGGGACTCAGTTTCCTCGTTGAATGAGGATTGCACCAATAGCATATTCAAAGGCATCTATCTCAATTTGAAATGGTTGTTGCAGGTTTGGCAAGGTGAGGATTGATATAGAGAAAAACCAGTGTTTCAGTGCATTGAATGCATTCTGTTGTGACTCAGACCAAATACAATTTTCTTTTTCTCCACCCTTGGTGACTTGAATTAATGGAAAAGCGATATAAGAGAACCTTGACACAAAGCTTTGGTAGAAATTAGCAAGGCCCAAGAAGCTACGAAGCTCTATTAGATTAGTTGGGGTTGGCCAGTCTTGAATGACTTGGATCTTAGCTAGATCCACATGTGCACCTTTCTCACCAATAATGTAACCTAGATATTGGACCTTTTCCATGTCGAAGGAGTATTTCTTCGAGTTATCACATCGCTTGTGCTATGGAAAAGTGTGAAGGACCTGCTGAATATGTTGCAAGTGCTCTACCCAACTCTTGCTGAAGATGAGGATATCATATAGATATAACCCCACAAAAGAGTTTGTGAAAGGCCACACAATGTCATCCATCAACTCATGAAAGATTTTGGGGCATTTTTCAAACCAAAGGCCATGACCAACCATGCAAAAAGACCCTCCTTGAACTTGAAAGTGGTCTTCCACACATCTGTTAGTTCAATTGGAAATTGGTGATACTAGGAATTCAAATCAATATTGTTGAAGTAATTGGACCCCTTGAGATGGTCATAAAGGTTTTCAATTTGGGGAATCATGTTCCTATTCCTAACTGTGATTTTGTTTAAAGCTCGATAATCAAGGAGAGTCTCTAGGTCCCATCCTTTTTATGCACGAGTACAATTGGGCTCCCACAGGGTGAGGAACTTAATCGAATGTGCCTATTTTGTAGTAGTTGTTTGATCTACTGCTTAATTTTCTCATTTTCTAGAATAGAGTGGTGGTAGATTGGCCCATTGTGTAGAGGTGCACTATGGGTCATATCCATTGAATGCTTGAATCGATAGTGCAAAGGTACCCCCATGGGTGAGGAGAAGATGTTTCTGTACTCTTTCATGACCATATCCACTTGCCTCTGTGCATGGAGGAGCCATGTGTGGAGGCCATGGATGTGTCCACTATATTCTCCTTAATTTGAAAATGAATCAGGAAGAAGAAAAATTTCCCAGTCTTGGAAATGATCTTACTGCTTTTCTTAGTAGAGATCAAAGAAATGGCAGTTGACTAGGCTACCTCTGATATCCTGTATAGTTTTCTGCCCAAAGTAACAATAACACTATGAGGTCTAGACTCATACACAACGTGATGCTTCCACAAGTATGGTTTTCCTAAGAAAACATCACAAAATTCAACGGGAGCAACATCGCACAATACCTCATCCATGAAATGCTTGATGTTGCAATGTAGGCGACACTATTTGTTTACGTAGAGATCTCGTCCTTGGTGGAGCCACCTGATGGTGTATGGTTGTGGGTGTGGTGTTGTTGGTAGGCCTAACCGCTTAACGACTATTTCTAAAATGAGGTTCTATTGACTCATGCTGTCAATAATGAAATAAAATGGAGTGCCCTTCACCCACATTTGTGAGTGAAAGAGATGCTTACGTTCGTTTAGATCTTCAGGCTCACTTTGCTAGACCTTAGTGGTGGCAATGGTGGCACTGGGTTTCACATCAATTATATGTTTCCGCTTGTCTAGGTTTGATTTAGAGTTGGAACCTGTGTTTGACACTGAATATTTTAGCTTAACCATCAATGACTGCTTTGCATGACATATATTTGTTTTATGAGTGGGGTTGTTTTGGAACTCGAACCACTTTCTTGTGTCTTTCTTTGTATTCCCATTACCATTCTTTTCTTGCGCCTTTGGTGGGTTGTCCTGGGGTGGGCCATGCCAACTTTGTCCTTTTTACTACTATTTAGGGATGCCCTTACCCATCTTTTGCTGTGAATGATTTGTATATCTAAAGTCTTACTTCTTTTGTTTAATTTTTTTCTCGATTTTGACATCATATCAGTATGTTGTGCCAAGCGAGGAGAGTCTAGGAACTCCATTTTTGTCTAGATCTATTTGTGTAGACAACCACAATATTTATAAATAGAAGTAACTCAGTGTGCTTGATACCCATCTTGGTGCTCAAGATATGAAAGATGTTTGTGAACTCTAGCATTGCTTGGTCCCTTTCCTACCATATTATGGTCCATCTCATGTATTGGTATTCATAACTTCTAATAGGGTAATATTATCCCTTAACAACATCCCTAAAAGAGTTATAAGAGGGTGCAACTAAAAATAATGTGGATTCCTCTATGGCATTTTTCTCATAGTAAGTTTTCCACCATAACTTGATATGGGGGTCATCCTTAAGGAGTGCAAAAGTAATATTTTATCTATTGGAAAAATTATGGACCGAAAAATACCCTTGTAGTAGATTTAAGCATTTCTCTAGAGCATATGCATCTATTTGGCTTTCAAATATAGGAATATCAAAAGTCCCTTGTACCTTAAAGGGGGTGACGCCTCCAAAGTGGGCATTGGATGAATATGTGTTTCCTATTGGTACCCACCGAAAGATCTGGGGAAAATTATCCATCATCTCATTCCTTTATTGCATGAGGGATTCTTCAAACAACATTTTGATAAGATATCTTGCTCCCTTGTCTTTATTTTCTTTCACCATGGGAGGCCTTCAGGGTTGGTGAGGATTGGCTTGTAAGGGCTCAAGTAGTTTGAGTCCCAATTCCTTATGCCTCGACCTCATTGGGGACATGCACAAAAAATAGAGAAAGAGAAAACCGCTTTGATACCAATGATCCAAATTTATGAAGGGAATGAAATGAAATACAAATTTAACACAAAAACACAAAGATACAGTGAAACTCGACTTCAATGAATAAATGGAAAATGTTGAAACTGTATATATGCAAAATGAAAGCAAACTAGCTCGAACTGTGGTAAATTATCTCTGAGAAGAGATGTGATGGATATGCCCTTTTGTACTATGTTATAATAGGCTCTAAGGCCTTTTATTATGAAGAAGCAATGAGAAACCTTAAACACCCAAAAACCTAACCCTAGGAGATGAAGCGCCAAAGGCTTATGGGGCCTGACGGGGTAAGTTGAAACATAAACTTCTCAAGGTTGTAACTTTGGCATATGATCTCTATTTGGTGCACACGATAGCCCATTGGAAAGGTCTATCCGAGAAATAAAATTTCTAACTATTGATGGTATTCATTGGCTATCGCTGACCTATTTCTCTTAAAAATGTTTCTTACGACCTCAAAACAACTCCAAAAGTTTAGGAACTGAAATTTGCTAAAAATTGAAGATTACCAAAACAAGAAAATTGTGTTGTGAGCTAGTGAAATAGATGGATGCCCATTGATATCCACTTGGATTAGTCCTCACCCCTCAGAAATCAAAGGTCTCCATTGCATTGGGTGCCTCCATGGGATGGGTAAACTTCTATTGAATTTGGCCCTTGGTGAGCCACTTTCCTTGGTGCATGAGTTGGCCTACTTTGACAACCTGATATGGTTTCAATGCAATCTGATTTGATCTTTGTCGGTGTCAGTTGCTTTGCAATTTTTGATGTGTCTAACAATGGTGGAAAGTATGGTCGAAGGCAGTCCACATTGAACAATGGGTGAAGGCAAAGGAATGGGGGCATACTTAGCTCAAAATAATTGTCATCAACAACCTTAGTGATGGTGTAAGGTCCATAGCTGAGTGATTGAAGCTTCTGATGGGCCCCTGTACAGTGTTCCTTCTGCAAATGCAACCAGACCTTATCTCCCACTTAAAACTTGCGTGACACTTGTCATTTTTTATACTTAGTATTGGATTTCTGCAAGATATCATGGACTTGTTGGTGGATGTGCTAAACTCGTTCAATAAACTTGGTAGATTTGTTAGCTTTGGATTGAACGTGCACAAATTCTACTTGTGTGGTGACAAGGGGTAGCGCGACAAATGAGACTTAATGGTTGAAATCACAAGCCCACCTAAAAGGGGATGTCGCTAGTTGAGCTATGGGGAGATCTATTCCAGTTGTGCTTTTATATATATAGGGGAGACTCTCATCTCACATGCATGGATGCTTGGAGTTGTACATGTGAAAAATGTGCACGATCATCCTTTTGGCGATCTCTATCTAGCCATCAATCTAGGGTTGGAAGGCAGTTGATTTAGTGAGGTTGGTGTCTAACAATGGCTAGTGGCTCGACCAAAATGTTCTTAGGAACTTGCTATCCTAACTTGATATGATGGTCTTCAAAATCCGAAAATTGTACACACACTGTTTTGAAAATGAGCTTGGTAATGGCTTCTGTTGTGATACTCTTTGCAAGAAGTTAGGATGTCCATCTTAGAAAACCGATCGAAAAAAACAAACACACAATCATTAGCATGCTTGGTAGAAGGAATGACAAGCATATAGTCCATTGAGATGGATTCACGAGGTTGGTTAGGCATAGGTAGAGGGGTGTAAAGGCCTTGCTTCTTAATGGTTTGTTTGGTAATGGTGCAGGTAGTGTAATACCTAATATACTTGCAAACATCTTGTTGAAGTTTTGGCCAATAAAAATGCTTCTACAATACTACCATTGTCTTTTCCCCACCAAAGTGCCCTACTACTCGACTGTGATGTGCCTCTCAAGTCAACTTGGCACACTCACTTGAAGGAACACAAAGGTGTCCCAGGTAACACAAAAGTGCATCCTAGAGTTGGAAGTTTGGAACTTTCTTTCCTGCAATCAAAATATGGTATGTGGGAGCGAATTTCGAATAATTTTTGTATAATTCTAGCCATCCAGAGTTCTCATGTCCACAAGAGTTGATAATGGTGGTTAATGCCACAACTAGAGGCTGATTGAGGCATTCTCCAATGTGATTGGTTCTACCCTTATTATATTTAATATTCAAAAGATATGTGGAGAATTTTTGATGGTGTTCATTCTGTAACTTCCCCTCTATTTGCATAAATTGAAGAGGTCAATGATCTATGTGGATGATTGTCTCCTTCCCAAAATTATAATGTTTCCATTACTAGCATGGCTACATGATGGAATACATCTCCTTATCTGAGGTTGGGTATCTCTAGAAAATATCATATAGCGTCTCATTGTGATAGGTCTCTAGATTCCCTTGCTAAATGAGGACTACACCAATAGCATGGTCAGAGGCATCTGCCTCAATCTCAAATGGATGTTGTAGGTTTGGCAAGATGAGGGTTGGTGTAGAGCAAAGGCAGTGTTTTAGTTCTTTGAATGGATTTTGTTCTGACTCATACCAAAACAACTTTTCTTTTTCTCCACCCTTGGTGACTTGACTTAAGGGCTAAGTAATATAAGAGAACCCAACATGAATATTTGGTAGAAATTAGCAAGGCCCAAGAAGGTGCAAAGCTCTATTTGAGTCGTCAGGGCTAGCCAATATTGAATGACTTGGATCTTAGTTGGATTCACATGGAAACCTTGCTCATCAATAATTTAACCTAGATATTGGACCTTGTCCATTCTAAAGGAGCATTTCTCAAAGTTAGCACATAGATTGTGTTGATGTAGAGTGTGAAGGACTTGCCAAGTATGCTGCAAATGCTCTACCCAACTCTTGTTGAAGATGAGGATATCATCTAGATATAAAACAATGAAAGAATTGGTGAAATGCTGCAAGATGTCATCCATTAGCCTCATGAAAATTGCTGGGGAATTTTTCAAACCAAAGGGCATGACCAAACATTCATAAAGACCCTCCTTGGACTTGAAAGAAAATTTCCACACATCAGTTGGTTCAATTGGAACTTAGTGATAGCTGGACTTCAACTCAATCTTGTTGAAGTACTTACCCCCATTTATATGGCCAATAAGGTAGTCAATACGGGGAATTAGGTACCCATTTGATTGTGATTTTGTCCATAGCCTAATAATCAATGCATAGTCTCTAGGTCCCATCCTTCTTTTCTATGTGTACAATTAGGCTCCCACAGGGTGTGGAATTTGGTTGGATGTGCCATTTTTGTAGCATCTCTTGGATATGTCACTTGATTTCCTCATTTTATAGAAGAGACCAGCAGTATATTGGCCTATTGGGTAGAGGTTCGCCAATGGTTAGATCAATTGAATGCTTGACCTGACAATGAAAAGTTACCCCCATGGGCGAGAAGAATATGTCTCTATATTCTTGCATGAACTTATCCACTTAACTCTATTGTGTGGAGGATCCCTATGCACGGGTCATGGATGTGGCCACTATCTTATCCTTACTTTGAGAGTGAATTAGGAAGAATAAAAACTTCCTAAGTCCTGGAATTAATATTATTGCATTTCTTAGCAAAGATCAAATAAATGGCAATAGGTCTGGCTAACTTTGGTATCCTGTATAGTTTTCTTCCCAAAGTAATAATAACATTATGAGGTATGGACTCATACACAACATGCCACTTCCACAAGTATGGTTGGCCTAACAAAATGTCAAAAACTTCAAGGGGAGCAACGTCACATAATACATCGTTCATGGCAGGCTTGATTTTGTAGGGCATGCGACACTGTTGGATGCCACAAAGATCTCATCCTTGGTGGAGCCACCTGATGGTGTATGTCTGTTGGTGTGGTGTTGTCAGCAGGCTCGATCACTTAAAAACCCTTTGCTGAGATGAGGTTTTTTTGATTCCCACTATCGAAGATGAAACATAATGGAGTGCCTTTCACCCACATTTATGAGTGAAAGAGACACTCACCTTCCTCCAAATCTTTGGGCTCATTTTTCGGGACCTTGGTGGTGGAAATGGTGGCATTAGGTTCAACATCAGTGATCTATTTCCCCCTATCTAGGTCTAGTTCATAGTCAAAACTTGCATTTGAGTCTTAGGATTTTAGGTTGAACTCTAATGACTGCTTTGCATGACATTTATTTGTGTTATGTGTGGGGCTCTTATGGAACTCGCACCAATTTCCTGTGTCTTTCTTTGTCTTCCCATTACCATTCTTTGTTTTTGGCCATGATGGGTTGCCCCCAAGTGGTCCATATTGGCTTTGTCCATTGTTATGTGGTTTGGGGATGTCCTTGCCCTACTTCTATTGTGAAGGATTCATAGATCCAAAGTATTTCTTCTTCTGTTTAAATTTTTGGTTGATTTTGACAACATATCGATGTGTTGTGCGAAGCAAGGAGATATCCAAGAACTCCATTTCTATTTGGATGTATCTATGTAGATGCCCATGATACTTGAGTACCAAATTTCTCTCAAAGTCCTTAATACCCATATTAGTGGGAAAGTTATGAAAGAGGTTTGTGAACTCTGGAACTGTTGGGTCCCTTTCTTGTTGTAGTATGGTCCACCTCATGTGTTGGTATTTGTAGCTTCTAATAGGGTAATATTTTTCCTTAACAACATCCCTAAAATAGTTCCAAGTGGGTGAAACTGAAAATAGTGTAGCTTCTCTGTGGCCATTTTCTCACAGTAAGTTTCCCACCAGTCCTTGACATGGTGGGCAACCTTAAGTAGTGCAAAAGTAATATTTTCTTTATCGAAAAAATTATGGACCTAAAAATACCGTTCTAGCAGATTTAACCATTTGTATAGAGAATTTGCATATATATGGGCTTCAAATATAGGAAAATTAAAATTCACTTGTACCTTAAAGGGGGCAACACCTCCAAAGTGGCCACTGGAAGAAGATGTGTCACTTATTGGTATCCACCAAAGTATCTGGGAAAAATTATCCATCATCTCGTTCCTTTTTCACCCGAGGAATTGTTATGTAACTAGCTCAAGAAAAAGATAGAAAAGATAGATCAACACCTTAGAATTCAGCCTCTTCGAGGGGGAAACCTCCTTTACACTACATAAATGAACAATTCTTGGATGATACAAATGAAAAAGACCTCCTTTCTAATAATATAGG